>JADRCD010176073.1:5708-18342 GCA_019843815.1 Montemys delectorum | reverse complement strand
GGAAGTAAGCTGAATAAACCCTTTCCTCCACAACTTGCTTCATGGTCATGATGTTTGTGCAGGAATAGAAACCCTGACTAAGACACTTTTTAAAACAAGCAAAAAGCAAAACATGCTTTTTAAAACAAGTAAAAAATGACATATGCTTTTGGAGGTAACTTTTGAGTGGAGTGTATATTCCTTCTCCTTTTAATATTAAAACATCAAATTCTCAAAGTGAGAAGTACATATTGAGTAATTTATTGTCTCTGAGAATTATAAATTATCTCTGTAATATGGGTAACATTAAATTGTTGACAAAATATCTTAAATGCTTGACTATAATAGTTCCATAATTTGTTCTAATCTGATTAGGAACATTAAAAATAAAAATATAATATAGACAATATTCAATTAATATTTTGTTGTTTTTTATGTTAAGGCAATTGTAAGTAGAAAGCCTGAGAAGGAATTAAAAATCACATGTGTATATTTTACTTATAATTTTGAAAACAAAATTATATTTTAAAAATGTCCAAATATTGTAAGTAATTGAAAGCTCTGATATATGTATGTACCCATATATCAATATACAACTTAAGGCTTAATTTTAGTACTTGATAAATATTGACTACAGCACACAATTTAATTATTTGTACTGAGGTTGGGGTAAAAATCATGAGTTTAAATGTGACATATATAAATTTTTCTCATAAAAGGGCTATAGAAGTATATATTGTTATGGGGTATATATAAGTTTATAGGAAATATAAAAGTATCTATAAAATTAATTATAACAATTTGTTTACTTTGGATAAATATCAATTTTTGTCTAAAAATCTGTACTAAGTAATAGGCCAAATATCAATTAATACTTTATAATTGCCATAATAATTGCTATTAGAAGAAATAAATATTTTCTAAAACATATATATGATTTTATTATATCACCACAACTTTATTGTATGAAATTAAAGTTTACTTTGAATATGAGAAGAGATAAATTTATATTAATATTCTTTTTGTTAAAGAGATGTTGGGGGCATATTTAAAACCACAAACATTTGTTTATAATAGTTGGCAATTGTTTACAAAAGCTTTCTCTATCTTCTGTAAAGAGCTTTTTGCCTTTTACTAGACAATATCTAACAAAGGCTCAATTCCATAAGGCTTATGGCCTCATTAACTTTTTATAAATTGAAAAATTAAAGTCATTTTAGATCCATGCTAATTAATAAACTTTAGCCAGTGGAACTCTGTTAATTTTAACTGTACTTTTAGATTTCTTTTGTAATATTAAGCCATCAAGAACATTATGTCTATGCCTGGTAATTGGCTTGTAATTAAATCCATATTAAGTGGCTGTGAGACTCATTAGCCTGTAAATTACTTTCATGACCACTAGATGGCACTAAGCGGTTGCTAAACTTTAGTTTGTAGGGCACTGTGGAGAGACTGTTGATGGTGAGCTGGGAGTGTTAGGCAAGATGCTGTGGAGTGTATCTGTTACCACGTCCCTGGCAGCTGCAGGACTGTGCTTCCACCAAAGCTAACCATCCGGACGGGGGACTCATGTCCTGGACAGGAAGATGAAGTGGAGCCACTCCCACAAGTGGCTGCAGCCACCACCCTCCCTCCTGGAGGATATGGCTCCACGGGCATTAGCACAGTGACTACACTGCCATGCCCTCCCCCAGTCAGGGGCTTCTCTCTGCCCCTGCAATCCCCGCCCCGACCGAGCAGCTGCCCGCGGGGACTGCTGCCTGCTGCCTGGCAGCTGGTGTCACTGGTCCGGGCTAACCACACAGAGTCACTGCATGCTTGCTTGCACAGACTCTGGGTGCATCTGCTGCCTGTGGTGGGCCTGGAACAAAGGAAGCCTTCGGCCCACAAGCTTTGTGCCTGTGGTATCTCACTGTTCACTGTCAGCCAAGAGCCAGGGATCCTTGTGGTCCTCCGCTCGGGATCTCTCAGAAGATGTGTGAGACCACTGCCTGCTACAGCAGTCTCTGGCTCTCTACGGGGCTGACCCAGTGTACCAAGCAGTCAAACACAGACTGCCTATCTGTCGAGTTTGGCCAGGGTGGGAAGCCGAGCGCAGATCTGTGTTGTGAGCATGCAGGGCGTGAAGCTGAGCGTCAGTGAATCCACACTGGGCGAGCAGGGCCCCTGTCGAGGCCAGGCCACTGCTTCCCTGCTTGCACCTGGAAGGTATGCAGTGCTCACAAGCCCCCAGCCACCATGTTGACCACATGTAAACACCATAAACCCAAGACACACACTCACAATCACTCTTTAAGACAAAGACATGACCAAATTGACATGTAACACGTAACATAAAATTGAAGACTAGGATTTTTTCCTGAATAAGCCATAGAGAAAGAGAGATGTCTCTCAATTTCTCTGTATCTCTAGGATAGCTCAAGTCCATTTTCTTTCTCTTTTTGAATTTCCTATACATATTTTTTGTTTTGTTTCTAAATTTTGCTATTTTTATGTATTTTTATTATATATTTATGCCCTACCCTGTCTGCCTGAGTGTAGCTCTAAGGCCACTGGACAACTGCCTGATTCTGGTCCTGACTGTCTGCTGCTACTGAACCCCCTAAGTAGAGACCATCACCAGGCCAGTATGACCGCGACTTACCTTGACAAACCTTCCATTCCATATTTATTTCCTTGAGAAGCTTCTCTTGAGGTAGCGATGCACCTTTCCTCCTCATTTCTAGCCCCTATCATTGGGTGCCATTTGCAGCCACTCATACGAATGAATCATCTGGGATGGGAGTCAAGGCCTGAATAATTTAGGGTACCAGAAATGCAGGAAGGGTTTGAAAAAATTAGACCAACACATGGTATGCTTTCAGTCCACCATCATTCATTGAATTCTCCTTGTTACAAGCAAACAGGTAGATAGGTCAAGCAAAACCCCTCCCCCAAGTTAGTCAGCAACTTGACACAATCTTTATCTTCAGTCTCAGGAGGCGGGACTTCTGGCGTAACTAGAACTTGGAGAGAGGCATGGCTATTAGCAGGAGGTGGGCAGAGAGGTGTGACTATTTGTGGCATGGAGGGGTCTGATAGAATCAGCCCTCAGCTGTAGGAGGGTCACATCTGCCCATCTTATAGCCAGGGTATAAGGTCTTAAGTTTGCCTTCATACATTGGAAATCCTGTCTGGCTCCAGGAGGTGACTAATTAAAGCTTCATATCACCCGTTGCTAGTAGTCTCAGGTAGGGTCACCCCTAATCCTCTCCAGAGCCTCTACTTTCTCAGATCTCCAGCTTGCTCAGAGATGGCCCTCTATAAACTTCCTTATATCCCCAGCCCTAGAACCCCTGCTCTTGTTCTCTCTACACTTGATCTCCACCCCTATTCTCCTCCCCTAATCCTCTCCCACCCAGTTTCCTCTCTCTTCCACTTCTGAAGTCTATTTTATTTCCCCTTCTAAGTGAGGTTCAGCATTCTCCCTTAGGTCCTTTTTGTTATTTAGGTTCTTTGTGAAGATTGTAGCATGACTGACCTGTACTTTGTGACTAATATCCACTTATTTGTGAGTACATTCCATGCATGTGCTTTAGGGTCTCGATTACCTTACTCAAGATGACATTTTCTAGTTCCATATCTTTGCCTACAAATTTCATGATATCCTTATTTTAACAGCTGAGTAGTATTTCATTTTGTGAATGTAAAACATTTATTTTTATCAATTCTTCAGCTAAGGGACATATGGGTTGTTTCCAGTTTCTTGCTGTTATTAGTAAAGCTGCTATGAATATAGTTGAGCAAGTGTAGAGCAGTGAGCTGTGCACAGACAACCTGGTCCCCAGTTTAACACAGGCCTGGAACGCCAGTGGCCCTAAGGGATAGAAGGTATTCAGCCACTCCTCCTGGGCCCCTGGCTCCTGTTGCAGCTACAGCTTCCTACAGCCCCAGTACCCCTGCAGAGAGGTGTGTGGCCTTCAGTCACTTAGGCAATGCCCCAAGCTCCTTGTATTCTGTCTGTACTCTACCCCCACAGTTACCTCGAAACAGCCAGGAATGCTCCTCCCAACAGTTACCTGGCAATATCCAGGATGGCCCAGTCCACTATAAAAAGAGCTGCTTGCCCCTCCTCCTTGCTCTCCTACTCTCTTGCTTCTCACTTGCCCTATTGCTCTTCCTTTCCCCATACCCTTCCTCTCTCTCTTCATGTGGCCATGGCCAGCCTCTACTTCTCTACAATTCTCCCTCTTTATGTCTTTCTGCAATAAATGCCTTAAAACCAAGGACCATCTCGGCTCATCAGTTTCTGCAATTCTAGAGTAATGGAGCAGGTTTCCCTCTAACAAGCTACTCATCTTACCTCCCACCCAGAAGCCCCCTAAATGTGGTCTGGCCCAGGCTTCAGGCAGCCCAAGCCACTAACAGAGCAAGTCAGACTCTCTTCTACCCTTTTCCTTTTGGCCCCTGGTCTAGAGTCTGCCCAAGTGTCCCCATCCATTCTCAGCTCTTCCACAACTTACAGCAGCATCTGAGATGTCTGAGAGTGAGAACATGAAATCTCTGACATTCCTGCACCCCAGGGATCCCAGAGCCAGCTTTTCTGTGGTCACCAGTGCCATTGGTGGTGCCAAAGAGTCAGATCCCAACTCCAGCAGTTCCTCAGGGACCCCAGAATGCATCTTTCTCACTCCTGGAGTGGGATCCCACTGCTTCTCATAGTCCAATGTCTCAAATTCCCTATGTCTGCCTCACACAGCCCCTAACCCAGAATAAACATGGGACCCCATTTTTGCTCAACATCCTTGTGATGTGTTGGAGTACATTTTTGGGTTTATGGCCAGGACTGGTATAGCTGTATCTTGAAGTAGAACTACTTCCAATTTACTGAGAAACCACTAGAATCATGTCCTGTCAAAGACTAGTTTTAGTATTCAGAGTAAACTAAGGTTGGGCACAATAGAGTATCATTAATAATGTCGATGATCAGCTAGCTCTCTTGGGATGTGTCTCTAAGTAAGCCAGTTAATGAGAATCATTGACTGGACCAGTAAGAATGCTCACTAAGGGGCCAATGAAGAATTGTCCCTGGGCAGGGTCATATAAGGCTGTTGAAAAAACTCCTTGGGGGAATCTAAAGGCCATTTAAACAGGAATAACATCTAAAGTGGGTGAAAGAACCCCACATTCAGACACACACACAAACACACACACACACACACACACACACACACACACACACACACACACACTGGATGGATAAAGCAAACTTCAATTACCAGAGTTGAACAAGGAAGTTCCAAGCAAGCTTTATTTTTTACTCCCACAACTTACATATCCCAATAAAATATTTCAAACATCATAGAAATTCCAATGAGGCTAGAGTCTCCTGGTCTTTTAGTATATGACTATATGTATTAAAAAGCAGTATGTTTCCCAAATACTTTAACATGAAAAACAGTTTACATAGTAAAGAAAACATTTTTCCCCAAGGTCCTACATACACTAGTACCTAAGCAACCTGTTATAAATTAACAAAGTATGAGCAATTGAATAATTTTTTCAACCAGTTTCACTTACCAGCAGGCAGCAATTTGTAGTTATAAAGAAAAGATTAATTATTTTACAATTTATATTAAAAATGATCATAAAAATCTTACAAGAATCACAAATCCAAAATTTCAGAAAACATCAGTCATTTCTGTTTTAAATCCTCTGAGTGTACATATATTCATCAGCAAATTTTTATTAAATCATGTCAGGGATTAGATGAATATAAATTTTTTTTCCTTAACAGTCTAGCTTCAGTAAAAGTCACATCAGCCAATTCTAGTTCTTTTTATTCTCTTACAAGTCCTTAGCTCCATTAATAAGATTGTGTTTTTCTGAACATCAAAATGTTTTGTGAGATTTTCTGCCTCAAAGCCACTAACAAACACTGAATAACTAAAAAACATGTTGTAAATTAAAGTGTGAACAAGGAAGTTAATTTTCTCAACCACTTTTGCTTACAGGCTAAACCTACATTCACTAACAATTAATTTTTCCAAATTCTTTCTAAGACTAGTGATCATTACTGATAATCTATGTTGCTAAGTTCTTTCCAAGAGTGACTTACTGAATAATTAATGTGCTCCAGAAGCAGTACTTTAGAATGATCAAGCATTATTATTTTGAGTGCTTTACTACCAATGAGGGGTTGGCAGCCCCTTTAGAATTTTTATACAATTCTTAGATTAAGGGGGATGTGAAGGCAACAAGTATGACAAAACTTCACAACAGCATGAAATCCTCAGGAGACTTGGTCTTCAGGGGTATGTGTCTCTCTCAGGCACACTGA
Source organism: Montemys delectorum (assembly GCA_019843815.1). Lineage (NCBI taxonomy): Eukaryota > Metazoa > Chordata > Mammalia > Rodentia > Muridae > Montemys > Montemys delectorum. The sequence goes on along the minus strand of JADRCD010176073.1, from coordinate 12,041 downwards.
TTATGATTTCTGGTTTGGCTAACCAGTGGGTGGTATTATGTGAATTCTAGAGCCATTCATTGTTCCTCCTGCATGACCTTCAACAATTTACAAAGTGGTAGTACAAGTTTGTACTCCCGAATGCAATACAGGAATGTTCTCTTTGCTCCATATTCTCACCAACAGGTATTGGCACTTGAGTTGGTGGTCTTAGCCATTCTGAAGAGTATAAGGTTGAAGCCCATAAAATAAGTCCACATACCTATGGACACTAGATTTCTTTTTTTAAAAGAAGCTAAAACCATAATGACATAAGAAAGTATCTTCAAGAAATTGTTCCATTCTAAATAGCTGTCTGCACATAGAAGAATGAAAGAAGATTGATATATATCAACCTGCAAAATCTCAAGTCCAAGTGGATGAAAGACCTTAACATAAAATATGATACATTAAATCTAATAGAAGAGAAAGTGGGAAATAGATTTGAACACACTGGAACAGGAAACAACTTCCTGTATGAGAAAACTAAATGCTCGGGCACTAAGATCATTGATTAATTTATGGGAACTCATGAGAATGAAATGCTTCTGAAAGGCAAAAAACAAAAACAAAAGCAAACAAAACAAACAAACAAACAAACAAACAAAACCAACCAAACAACAACAACAAAAAAACCACTGTCAATTGGACAAAAAGACAGCCTATAGAATGGGAAACGATTTTAAATAACTCTACATCTGATGGGGGGATAATATTACACACACACACACACACACACACACACACACACACCAAGAATTAAACATCAAACCAAATAACTCAGCTTAAAAGATGGAATGTAGAGCTAAACAGAGCATTCTGAACAAAGGAATCTCTATTGGACTGAGAAGCACTTAAAGAAATGTCCAATTTCCTCAGTAATCAGGAGCACACCAATGAGTAGTGATCCAAAGGATCCCACCTATCTCTTGGTGCTGGTAATGGACAGCACATCAGCTAGCCTAAGACACGGGGCATTGGCCAGAGCCTATCATTTAAAACAAAAAGGGGGAGATGTAGAGAGCCGCACCCGAGTCGGCAGCCTCCATTACAAGATGGCGCCGGCATCCGGTTTCTTCTCCCCTTAACACATAGTCTGCGCATGTGCCTAGGGCCAGAGCACGCTAAGTCTCAGCCCATCTGCGCATGTGCTAGGGCCAAAAAGCGCCAAGTCACAGCCTATCCCGAGGTGTCTCACGAGGTAATGAGCAAACAGCCAATCAGAGATGAACACGCCGCTCCAGGGTATATATAAGCAGTGCATTCTCCAGGGCTCACTCTCTCCTCGCCACATGGTAATAAAGGTTTGCTGCAGAAGGATCCTGTGTGTGCGTCCGTGTATTCCTGCCAGCGGGAAAATAGCGCGGACCACAATCTTTAAGACACTTTAAATGGGATTATGCTTTTAAAAGAGCTATTCATATGTTTTAATTTCTAGGATAGCATGATCATGATATTTCTAAGGTAAGTATGACAACAAATGTCTCAATTAGTAACTCATCTAGATGGTATTGATGTGATAGGTTAGTAACTGGAACAAATAAACTGTGTCTCAAAGTGTCAAAAATTAAATATTATTATTTAATTGTGATGTAATCTCCCTTGTAGAAATAAGTAGAAAATTAAAAAAAAATAGTCTACATAGGCATGGGAATAATTCTTTCTTGTTAGAAGTCAAGATTGCCAATACTTGATACTATTAATTGATAAGTTGTAGGAGATGATGTATTCTTGTTTATGTGCCTAGAGAAATGGTATTTTGAGAAAGGGACTCTCTTTGCTATCCATGGTCCCCTTTTACTTGTGATCATTACACAACAGACTGCAAAAAAAAAAATGCTGTGATTATAGACATGCATCACCAAATGTAGAAGTTTTTTTTTCTTCACTATTGTAATGAATATGCTTGCTAGCCTCATTTGTTAAGTCCTATGCATTCCTATTATTAATATTGAAACCTCTTAGTACTAAAGGATACCTTTTTACTTACAATAGTCTGACAATTGTCTATGTTATTTTTAATAGTTTTTCTGGATTCTATGTATAAAGAAATTGAGTATCTTCATAAAATATGATTTTATATATCACATACCCAAAAATCCTATTTGTACAAGCTTTTAAATAAACACATATGATTAAATTTTCATTTTCATTGTTCTCAAGTCTAATATCTGTATCATTTAACTAAACTCATTGGAAAATCACTTATCTATTTTTAAATGCAGAAAAACAATTCTAATCTCAATTTATTACAATCACATATATAACATGACAATATTTGGAAACCTGAACCAAAAGTTAATGAAAGAAAAAATGGTTGGGTAAAGTAGCTATTCTGACAATCAAGTTATCACATATCCCTAAAATAAATAATCATGTGTAAAGGAAAAAGAAGAGTAATTTTTTTTCTGTGGAATTAATTGCTAGGAACTATAATCTTGCCAGTTAAGTAACTAAGCTTCAAATTCAAAATTCAGTTTCTTTCATTTGGGCACTTGAGTTAGTTAAATGTACCACTTTTAACAGATATTTAAGGAATGCTAGGTTCTATAATATCACAGTATCATAAGTACCTACCTTCCATATAGAAGTCATTATCTAAAAGAGTGAAGTTTTGATTCCCCCTTTTTCAAAGGAATGAAATGTCCACTTTTTGGTCTTCCTTCTTCTTAAGTTTCTTGTGGTTTGTGGGTTGTTCTTTCTGTATTCTGAACTTCTGGGCTAATAACCACTTATCAGAGAGTGCATACCATGTGTGTTCTTTTGTGATTGTGTTACCTCACTCAGGATAATACTCTCCAGATCCATCCATTTCCCTAAGAATTTCATAAATTCATTGTTTTTAATAGCAGAGTAGTACTCCATTGTGTAGATGTACCACAGTTTCTGTATCCATTCCTCTGTTGAGGGACATCTGGGTTGTTTCCAGTTTCTGGCTATTATAAGTACGGCTGCTATAAATATGGTGGAGCATAGGAGGAGAGGTCCTCGGCGCTGTGAAGGTTCTGTACCCCAGTGTAGGGTAATGCCAGGACCAGTAATTGGGAGAGGGTTGGGATGGCAGGCATGAGGATGGGGGAGGCAACAGGAGTTTGTTCTTGTTGTTTTTGTGTTTTTGTTTGTTTGTTTATTTTTTGGAGGGGAAACTGGGAAAGGAGAAATTTACATGTAAATAAAGAAAATAATTTAAAAAATCATGGAATAAAACTTTAAATGAAAAAAAAATGAGTGAATTTTAAAATTAAGAAGCAATGAAGAAGTTCCATACCCACAATAGGTCATCAGTGTCATGAATATTCTATTTTTTTTTAGCAAAAAAGCACAGTAAAATAAAATATAAGAAGATAAATAAAAAGATAAATTAAAAACTATCTCATTGAAATTACATAGCAACCCAACAGTAGAAAACAATCCATAAGAGAAGATAGAAAAATCAGTCTTATTCCTTTACACACTCAGATGTTTAACTAAACTGAAATTATACTATATATAATACTATACAATACTATACTATACTACACTGGACTGGACTGGTCTATACTATACTATATTATACTGTACTATATGCTATGTGCTATACTATGTACTATATAACATATTATATATAAATTATAGAAAACAAAAAGCTATACACAGAGGACTTGGTATCGACTCAGTTCAGCCTTTTGATTACTAATTCATTCTCCAGGATTTAATATGAACTTTGATCATGTTGATTTAGAGGGTCTTGTTCTACTGTTGTTCTCTGCCCCTGCTGTCTCCCAGATTCATTCTTCCTCCTCTTTCTTGGGGTGTCCTGAGCTCCAAGGGAAGGGATTGGATGGGGACATCCATTTTAGTGCTTCATGTCCCAAGGGCTTTCACTCTTTGCACAATGTCTGGTTATGAGTCTCTGCATTTGTTTCCAACTATTGAAAGAAGAAGTTTCTACAATGATAGAATAATGCAGTGATCTGTAAGTATAGGAGATTATGATTAGAACTCATTGTATTGTTACTTTTATTTTTTAGGTCAGTAGGACTAGGTTTTATGCTAGGCCTCTTGGGTACCTAGGTTAATACCTCTGGTTCTTTCTCAGCCAAGCAATGTAAGATACAGTTTCCATCTCATGGAGTTGGCCTTATATCAAGTCATTTATTCATTGGTGACTTTTATAAACTGTGTACCCCCATTACCAAAGCATGATTTTCAGTTAGGAGAAATAGTAGATCAAAGGTTTTTTTCTTGTTGTTGTTGTTTTGGTTTTTGCTGAGTTTGTGTATACTTACATTCTAGTTAACATGCAAAATACTTTTGTGTACCAAAGAAATAAAATACATAGGGTAAAGGTTCTATGTGGGCACTAGCTCAACCTCTCTATGTTTAATGGCTTATGTGGTTATCGTCTTCAGCAATTAGACATGGTTAACAGTTTTTGGAGAACAACCTATTTCCTTAGCAACAGCCAGTATTGTTTGGAAATGTCCATAAGATGACTGTGTTCAATGTTTGACTGAATTTAATCCAGTATCCATACTGAAAGTTTTCATTGATAACAAGAGATGGCCAGTTGGGATACTGTGACCTTCTTTATTTGGAGATGTTATAGGAATCACCATAATATACCTTAAGAAGTTTCCACTGCACTAAATTTCCATACCATGTCTCAAATACCCCTGAATTCTAGCTATCTCTCTCCACATATCATCTGTCAAGCCCATTCTCCCTTCCTCTTCCCACCTGACTTTGCCATTTCCAAGTGTCCAATCTACCAATAAAAATTATAGTATATTCCCAGGGAGATTCATGTTACCACACTAGTCCTCTCTACTTTATCTAAGTCCATAGATTACAGCTTGGTTATTATTTATTTAATAGCTAAAATCCAGACATAAACAAATACACATATATTTCTTCTACATTATTCAGGATGCTTTTTTTATACTTCCATCCATTTACCTGTGATTTCATGATTCCATTTTTAAGCAAATTTTTTAATAGTAATATCCCAGTGTATAAATGTACACATTTTCTTTATCTGTTATTCTATTGTGGGATATCTAGGTTGTTTCAAACTTATGGCTAATATGGATAAAGAAGCAATGAATATTGTTGAGCAATTGTCCTTGTGAAATGATGAAATGTCATTGGGTACAAGCCCAAGAGTGTTACATCTGGATCAAGAGGTAGCTATATTCCAAAATTTCTGAGGTACAACCATACTGATTTCTATAATTGCCATAAAAGTTTGTGCTACCACCAGTAATTAATGCGTGTTCCCTTATTCCATGTCCTTCTGCATCAGCTGTTAGATATTAGTTCTCTATCAAATATTGAGTTGGGAAAAATATTTTTCTATTCTACAGGCTACTGTTTTATCCATATGATAGTGTCATTTGATTTACAGAAATCAGTTTCCTGAGGTTATACTTAATAATTATTAATAATATTGCCATAGTTAACATAGTTATATTCAGGAAGTCTTCTGTCTAACATGTTCAAAACTATTCCCCACATTTTCTTTTATCTTGATGACTCTGATCCACTGGTAGTTAAGTTTTGTGCAGAGTGGTAAATAAAAATTTATTTGCACCATTCTACATGCAGACAGGAAATTTGACCAGCACCATTTGTTTAAAATGCTGTTTTTCTTCTCCCTAGTGTATATTTCTAGCTTCTTTTTAAATAGTCAGGTGTCCATAGGTATGTTGATTTATGTGTAAGTCTTCAATTTAATTTTCTTGATGAATGTGTCTTTTCAATAATATATAATATCTTGGGGTAAAGTCTAACCAAAAAGATGAAATACTTGTATGATAAAATATTTATGCCTTTGAAGAAAGAAATTTAAGACTTTCTCAGAATAGATCTTTGGTTCTCATGGATTGATAGAGCTAATATAGTAAAATTGGCCATCTTATCAAAAGCAATCTACAGATTCAACACAATCTTGATCAGGTTCCCAATACAATTCTTCATAGATCTTGAAAAGAAAAATTCTCAGCCTCACATGGAAACACAAAATACCCAGGGTAGCTAAAACAACCTGAACAATAAAACAACTGCTCAGCGTCTAACCATCTCAGATTTCAAATTGTGCTACAGGGCTGTAATATTTGTCAATTTTGATATGATTTTTGAGAAAATTTTTCCTATTCACAGGTATAGATGCTACCATTATTTAATAGATGTCAAAATAAAGTCCTTATAATTCTAACTATGTGATTGAACAAAATTATCATATAATATCTTACGACAATGTTACAGAGTATGGCTGACTGGAATACACTATATATATATATATATATATATATATATATATATATATATATATAT
>JADRCD010176071.1:9808-27751 GCA_019843815.1 Montemys delectorum | reverse complement strand
GACTGTTGTACATTACAATTTAATCCTGAGATTTCATCTAAATAATCTTACCTTTGCAGAAATACTTCAATATGCTCCATGTTCAACTGTAAAAGGTATGATGGGCTAAAATAGGAAATAATTTTAAAAAGATGTTTAGAAACAGCAATTTCCTCTCCTCAACTACTGAGCAAGCCCAGAGCCTCACACATGCTTAACATTGATCTTCAATTATAGTCCCAAAATATCTCACACATATACATACTATTTTAATTATAGTCTCCTCAAAAAACATATGCTGGAGTCATAGCCTCTTGAACTCAGAATATTGGACTCAAGGATTTTATAAGTTAAAATAAAGTGAGGTCTTTGGGGGGCAGCTCTAATCCAGCTCTAATCTAAACCTCACGTCTATTAACTAGGCAACTCAGGGGCTGGAGAGACGGCTCACGGGTTAGGAGCCCATACTGCTTTAAAAAGCAGAGCTTCAGTTCCTAGCACACATGTCAGGTGGCCCACAGCTATGTGTAATCCTGCCCCACGGGATCAAATGTTCACTTTAGATTTCTGCAGGCACACAAATAAGCATAACTAAATAAATCTTTTAAAAAGCAGGGCAAGTGGGCTGTGCCACCAGATGGGCAAAAGAACTGGTGAGGCTGAGTGAGCTCAAACCCCGGAGAATCTCAGAGATTTGAGAATAGCAGGAGTGGAACCATTCCCTGACGGTCTCTGTACCTGCTCTGGAACACGTAACGGTGACATCCTAATGAGGTATCTAGATAGCCTTTGCCTTCAGCCAATGACCTCACACCCTTCCCCCAAGAGATATATAATCCCAGTTCACCTGAATAAAGTGTATGCAATCACATTCTCCCCCAACAAAGTAATGAAATCAATCAAGGATTGTCTCAGAGAGCTGCTTCACTAAAGATACGGAAGGCCTGTGCCTCAAAGAGCCACACCCAAGACTCCAGAAGAAGGGTGTTTTCATCTCCTACCCTCCAGGACTTGCTCCCAGCTGGTCCAGATCCTGCTCATTTCAGACTCTGCTTTCCCCTTCCAGCCAGGCGTGTACACCCCGAGGGGAAGCGTGGACCTCAGACCCGAGTTCCTGACTTCCAGGCAGTGTACTGGTGGTGCTGGGCACCCAGAGAGGAGCCCTGGGCTGCAGCGTTTATCCAGACCCTGCTTTCGCGTTCTGCTGAGGCAGGTAGCAGCATCTGATGCCCCAAAGGAAGACACAGGTTGTGGCCTCTCCTTGCCAGACTTTGCCCAGCCTCCTCCAAGCTGGCATGCCTGGGGCACTGAAGTATCCCAGGCAGAGGCAGAATGCAGTACCACAAAGGATGATATGATATGAAGGCAAAGGCCATCAAAAATCCAAATACCAGAAAAGCATGGAGATTCTTCTGCCTAGCTGTGCTGTCTAGTTTTTATTGTCAACTTGACACAACTTAGACTCATCCAGGAAAAGGGAATTTCAAGTGAAGAGTTACCTAGGTCAGACTGGCCTGTGTCTATGGCTGTGAGAGACTGTCTTGACTGATATGGAGAGGGCCCAGCCCACTGTAGGTAGCAACATTCCCTAAGTACATGAGTCTGGGCTGTTAAAAAGATAGCTGAGCATGAGCTAGTGAGCAAGCCAGACAGTAAGCCGTAAGTAGGCAGAGTTCCTGCTGCAAGCTCCTTCCTCGTGTTCCTGTCCTGATGGATTATGATGGGAAATATAATCCAAATAAACCCTCTCTTCTTCAGACTGCTTTTGTCCATGGTATTTATCATAGCGACAGAAAGCAAACTATAACACCAACCCTCAAGAGCAAGCAACCTTCTGAGAACTAATCATACACTTCCTACCTCCAGAACTAGGGTAATATGTTTCTGTTTTATCTGGTATGGCAGACCTACTGATTTTAAAAGCAATATACTCAGTTTATCACTTGAAGTACTATGTCGGTTCTAGGCCTTCCACACACAGTCTGTATCAGTATGTATGAATCTTCTATTTAAGTTTATGTGGGGCTTTTATCATGAAGGGATACTGAATTTTGTCAAAGGATTTCCTGCATTGAACAATGACATGAAACAACCACATGATATTTGCCCTTGAGTCAATGTATGTCTGTCCTGTGTCAGGTTTACTGATGCGTGCTAAACCACTTTTTATATCTCAACTGAGACCAAATTGTGATACATGATCTTATAATATTATGATGCTGAAGAATTTGCCTTAGAAGCATTTGGTTGAGTATTTCTACCACTAAGCTAAGCAAGGAGACTGGGTTGTTTTCTTTTGTTGTTTATTTTGTTGACTTTTGGGAATTTTAATAATGTATTATTTGTGTACATGCCTACACATGGGCACTGCATATGATGACACTGATGTAGAAATCAAAGGACAACTTTTAGGAGTCACTTCTCTTCCACTTTGGGGTCTGGGAGCCATTTCAAGTTAGTCAGGCCTTCCTGACAAGTGCTTTTTTTTTTTTTTTCTTTTGGTTTTTCAAGACAAGGTTTCTCTGTGTAGTCCCGGCTGTCCTGGAACTCACTCTGTAGACCAGGCTGGCCTTGAACTCAGAAATCCGCCTGCCTCTGCCTCCCAAGTGCTGGGGTTAAAGGTGTGCGCCACCACCGCCCGGCTCCCGACAAGTGCTTTTATCAGCTCAGCCATATTTATGCACTTGTCTCTTGCTTGTCTGGGGTTTTTGTTTGGGTTGTTTTATTTTGTTTTGTTTTAAAACATGACTTTGATATTTAGCTCAGACTTCCTAGAATTCACTATGCAGCCCAGGCTGGCTCATCTTCCTCATGCCCAAATTCTGACAATGTAAGTACGGAGCACCACACCCAGCCAGTTGCTTCTGTTGTACTCACCTGGCTTGGGTGTCACATCACCGTGGGAGGATGACCTTAGAAGCACCCCTTCCCTTTGTACTTAGAGGGTGGATTAAGGATGATGAGTGTGAGCTGGTTAAGCATCTGGTAGAATTCAGGCGTGGGTCTGTACAGTCCTGGGCTTTGCTTGGCTGGGAGATGTCTTGCTACTCATGTTCAGGTTCTTAGTATCATCTCAGTTCAAATGTGATAGGTCACAGATGTCTAGAAATATACTCACTACTAGATTTTCCAATTTACTAGAATTTCAGTTTTCAAAGTAATTCATACTGATTCTCTGGATTTTAGATACATTACCACTTTGTATCTAACAAAATTCTACCATCTTCTCATTGTGAGTTTGGATAAATATCAATTTATTTGCCTTACAAAGAACTGGCTCTGTCTCTCTGATCTTTTGTATTGCTCTTTTAGACACCATGTCATTTCTTTCCACACTGATCTTTTTTAAAAAAAATATTTATTTATTATGTATACAGCATATAGCATTCTGTTTGCATGTATGCCTGAGGGCCAGAAGAGGGCACTAGGTCTCTTTACTAGATCTCTTCAGTGAGCCACTGACAGAGCTGCAAGCACTGGACACTAAGCTATCTTTTTAGCCCCATATAATTTTTAACTTAGGCACTCACAGCTACAATTTCCTCTCAGAACTGTCTTTGTTATATCCTGAAGTTTATGGCAGGTGATTTTTTTTCAGGTGATTCTAAAGCAATTTTAAATTATACCACGTTCCTCAATGACACACTGATTGGTCAAAGGTGGGTTGGTTATAGTATCAATCTCCAGGTCTTTGCCTATTTTCTTCTGCTACTGATTTCTAATTTTATCACAGTATGACCTGATAAAACAGATGTTCTTTTTAAAAATTTTGTTTAGACATGTTTAGTGGCTTAGAATGTGATTTCTTTTTAGAGAAAGTTTCACAGCTGTTAAGCATGTATATTCTGAAGATGTTGAGTGAAATGCTCTGTAGACATCATCAGTTAAGAAGCTTTGAGCCATGATGTAGAGTCACTAACGTTTTTCTGTTAGTTCTTTCCTCTGACTGACCAATCACTGATGAGACGGGAGGCTGAAATCTATGCCACAGTGAATCTGGACTTACCCTTGCTTACAGTACTGTTTTATGAAATGATGTGAAAACATATTCTTCTATCTTCTCAATGGCACGCTTAGTTATTTTGGCTTGGGGTCTCTATTGTCAGATACAAGCTAGTCCAGCTTCCTCTGAGATTCCATGTTTTTTAGAATATATTTCCATACTTTAGGTCTAAGTGGGATTCTTCTCCCCATGCCCCGTTTGTCTGGCTGTCTGTATTTGAGACAGAGTATCACAGGGCCAGAACTCACTGTGGCTGGCCTTGAACTCAAGGCCTCCATATGATGAGTGATTTCTATCTAAATCTTTCTGGATAGAGTAATATTTTTGGAAGCTATTTATTTTCAGCTTGAAGCATATTATTCCATGATCTTGTCTGTTCCCTTTTGCTGGGAGTTTGATGAATTTCTAGTGAGTCTGCCTTTGGAAATAGCTTGGCATTCCACCCTTATACCTTTCTATATTGTTTTTTCTGTACATTTGACATTTTAGCTAAATCTTCATATGGATAGTTTCTTGAATGCCCATTCTAAGTGTCTCCTTTGCTTGAATGTATGTTTCTTCTATAGATTTTAGAAATCCTCTCTAAAAACCAAGTTTAAATTCTTTGGCACTGCAATCACTTCATTATGTCTAGAACTGGCTACTGAAGAGAGTAGTCCGAGTAGTTATGTGGGCTTTCATAGCGAGCCAGCCTTCTCCCGAGCCTCAGTCCCCACCAATGCATGGAGTGTTAGAACATGGTCCAGGGATGGGGCTGTGAGAAAAATCTGAGCTCCTATGAAAATACTCAAAAAAACAAGAGTCTTGTAACCTCAGTTTCTCCAAACATGGAGTTGTTCTTGGAATGTATTTTCAGGCTCCCCCGGGGGGATAGGAGGGTGTTTGCTTCCGATCACTCATTTCTGCTTGTTGGTGTTATTAACCTGTTCTTTGTTTGCCACTTCTGACTCGTCCTTGTGTACAGCTCTTGAGAACCTTGCCCATGTGACCTTGGAGTATAAACTGTCTGGGGCTCTGACTGAAGTTGGCCTTTGTGTGAGACTTGCCATTCTCCTAGGTCCCATTGCCTCTAGAGTGGTGACAATGGGCAACAGGCCACATCAACAACAACAAAGACCCACAAACATTTAATTACAAAAAGAAAAAAATGCAAACAACTATACTCACAATAAGGAAAAAGAAAAAGCTAGGATGTGTATGGCATAAATTGAAATTACAAAGCTAGTAAAGTTAGAAGTGAAACGAAGTGGTAAGAAGACAGCATGAAAGAGAGGAAGAGAGAGAGAGAAAGACAGGAAAAGCAGAAGCACCCGTAGGATGGCGGCAAAGACAGAACCACATGATCAAACAGAGAGACCCACCCTCCAGTCCCTCAGACCTGGTTCCTTGCAGTGTCTGCTGCACTGAGTACTGCAGGCATGCATGCTGCCATCACTGCTGTTGGCCTAAATGCTTGTCAGTGTTCTCATGGATTGGCCCAACAACCTGGCAAGTTTAACATCCTTCCAATTTCTCTTGCAGCTGACACTAAGAGCTACTTTTTGCATGCTCTTTCATACCAGAAGTGTGCATGTGTCCCTGGGAAATGCCGAAGCAGTAGCTAAGGCATTGTTCACTCAGCCAGTTTTACCCCTAAAGATGCAGTTCCCATGTCTAAGTCCCAGAACATGCAATGTTCCGGGAGTATGCTGCTTCCTTTACAAGCCTGGATTCAATATGCCTGGGTCTCCTCTGGTCTCTGTCACTGATGCTGTCGTACTCCCTGGCCTTTTCACACCACGACCTCTCCCTGAAGCCACACATTTACTTGATGTCTTTTCTTACATTGGTGGAGAGACTGGAAAATTCTAGGCATCTCTAATCTGCCATTTTTCAGTGTACTAGTATATTAATATACATGTACTGGATAGTAAATAAATCAAGAGACTGAGGTTGACTCTGACCTTAAGACCATGGGGAGCTGATCGATCCCGATGCTCTGAACAAATACTAGGTATGACAGAGAGGCCACAGAGTCTGCCAGTTGTCTGTCTTCTTCTTCTTCAAATTCAAGGGAATCCCAAGGCCTTTTTTTCCTTCCATGATTAAGAATAATTTGGGGGACAGGGTGTCCAATTTTTGATAAAAATCCCTGTGAAATGAGTTTTTAAAAAGGAAGTTGTTGGCATATAAACTATATATCGCCCACTTATTCCATATCCACCTCTATCCATATCCTTCCCTTTGAAGGTATAGACAGTTTGTGGTACTTATTGGAATGTCACTCCCATTATTAGATCCTGTTATTACACACAGACACACAGACACACACACAGACACACACACACACACACACACACACACACACACACACACACACACACAGAGTTTTATCGATAGCCAAACTACCTGATTGCTGGAGCGAGGGCTTTCGAGTAAGCTAAGCAGGCCATTTCAGAGAGATGACTGAGCAGTGAAGAGCACTTCCTGCTGCTCTTGCAGAAGACCCAGGTTTGGTTCCCAGCACCCTCATGGCAGCTCACAACCATCTACAACTCCAGTTCCAAGGGATCTGATACCCTCTTCTGTCCTCTGTGGCCACTATACACATGTGGTACACAAAACCCACTGTGATAAAATACAATGAGTAACTTTAAAACACAAGTAAAGCTGGGCACACCTTTAATCCCACCATTTTGGGAGACAGACGCAAGTGGATCTCTGTGAGTTCAAGGCCAGCCTGCACTGCAAAGAGAGTTCCAGGACAGCCAGAACTATGTAGAGAGACCTTGTCTCCAAAATACCAAAATAAAAAAAGAGAGAAACCATTTCAGCATGAAAACAATTTAAGTGCTTCTGATTCAGTATGGCAGCTACTGGGTGCCATACTGATGGGCGGGGGCCTGGAGGGGGGAGTGCTAAACCAGGCAATAACAATGACAGGATAGTGTGTGTGTGTGTGTGTGTGTGTGTGTGTGTGTGTGTGTGTGCTTAGTGACAGGACGGGGGTGGGGATGATGCTTAGCAAGTACAGAATTCAGGTAGAAAGACACGTTCTAGACGGCAGTGTTGGTGACTGCAAAGCAGTAGAAATACACTCAATGCTGTACTTTAAAATGCTTAAGATGGGGGCTGGCTGCTCTTCTAGAGGATCCAAGTTCAATTCCTAGCACCCACATGTTGGCTAACAACTAAGATCTGATGCTCTCTTCTGGTTTCCACAGGTACTGCATGCATGTGGTACACATACATTCAGGCCAAATACACACAAACACATAAAAACAACACTCACTCACACATACTCTCTCTCTAAAAAATAATATGAAATTAATACCAATGACTTGTATTAGAATAGTAAGAGAAAATATACACATTTTCAAGACCTTATATGCATGTATCCACTTTCTTATTTATTAGCATGTAAGTAGAAACATGCAGAAGGCTTTGGATAACATTATTGCTATTTAATTTCCATCTTGTTGTTCATCTATGTTCTAAACAACTACATTAATAAATCATCAGTTTAACATATATCACAATATAGCAGGATAAATTTAAAATTACAAGTATTATAGATTAGATTGGCTGTACTTACTATTATTTCAGATGCAAAACACCGAAAAGGGTCATTTCCAACTTCTTCCGACTGTTCAAAGAATTGTACTGTCAGCAAAGGGCACTTCAAGCTTTTGAAACAACTATGGCATAAGAAATAGGTAAGTATGCACTCAACACTCCCAAGCACAACACATCTGCTGCTGTAACAGTGTAACAAGTAGGACCTGTGAAAGGGAGCTCCGCTCTCCAGGGAAAGCAGCAGCTGCTCTGAAAACATGAGCTCAGCAGCCCTGAGCTGCAGTCCGGCCTTAGCACTCTTGGCCTAGAGCTGCAAGCCAAAATATTTTTATTTAGGGTATTTGACTACAGTCACACAAGTGGCCTAAGGCAAGCACAGATAGTTCAGTGTCTGTAACACATGATGACTCCTGTCGCACTCGTGATAGTAATGGGAAAGCATGAGAATGCCTTGCTAGACTGCATAGCTCAGATTCAATTCAGTTTCTAGAGTGTTGCAATTGATGCCCGATATCTCCTAAGGTCCAGTGCTAGTCCAAGAGGTTGCCATCACTGGTCCAAGGAAAATTCAGGACAATACAGTAATTTTTTCATAAAGCTGCATGCCTTAACCCAGTAAAATAGAAAAGTAACAACAGCATTAGTCTCTGAAATTGAAATAAAAAAACAAATCAGTACTGTCCAAGAGAAATTTAACACAAATTCCATATATAATTTGGAATTTAAGATTCCTTAGGCCAGATGGTGGTGGTGCACGCATTTAATCCCAGCACTTGGGAAGCAGAGGAATATAGTATATACATGTATGAAATGGTCAGAGAATAATACAGTATATACATATATGAAATGGTCAGAGAATAATACAGTGTGTGTGTGTGTGTGTGTGTATGTGTGTGTGTATGAATAAAGAATAATACACTATATGTATAGAATATATATATGAAATAGAGAGCTGGGTAGTGGTAGTACACGCCTTTAATCCCAGCACTTGGGAGACAGAGGCAGGCAGATTTCAAGTTCAAGGCCAGCCTGGTCTAGAGTGAGTTCCAGGACAGTCAGGGCTACACAGAGAAAACCTGTCTTGAAAATACACACACACACACACACACACACACACACAAATTCCTTAGTAGTCACATGATAAAAGTTGTGAGAAACAGGAGAAATTAATAATTTACCTCAAAATCACCCCAATAGAGCTGAAATATTTTGATAGGTCACAATTATATAAAGACTATTTAGGAACTTTAGGAACTTTTTTTCTTTATTTTTATGGTGTGTGTGCTTTATTTTGGAGTTTTGTGTTGGTTTGGTTTTTTGGGGGACAATTTATTCTATAATCCAGGCTCTAGCTTTGACCTTATAATTCTCCTGCCTCACCCAGAGGGGTGGAATGACAGGTGAGCACCACCATATCCAGCTCATGTTCTTCCTTTTAAAAGGGTCCAGTTTGTCAAGTCTGGAGGCTGTTTCATACTGAGAGAACATCTTAGTTTGGACCATCCATATACTAAGGGATTGGCAGCCACATTGGACAGTGGTAGATGCTTAGTTAGAAGCCATGGTGTGAAAGAGTTGGATGAGCAATTTGCTGAATTCGCAGTCAGGGTGGATGTTCAATTGTCTAGTGGTCCTTCTACTATTTTCAGATACAATTTCCCAGAGACAGAATAAGTTCCTTGAGTTGAATATATCTCCTGCCCCCACTTTCAGTGTTTGCTTGCTGTGATGAAAATGAATTAAGTGAAGGATTTGGTTTTCTACTGTCAGTGCCTCAGTAAACAACCACACTGTCAGTCCAACGTCTAAGTCTAAAACTAAAATATGAAACTAGGTTTGTACGTACAGATAAGAAATACAAGGTAACTGAGTTACTAATCACTCCACTGTGAAATGTTCTTCAAAATATACTTACAATTTCAGTAATTCATCTTTTAGCTTTGCATTTTCTTTGTTTTCTTTATCACTAATTACTTTTTCCACAAAAGGTTTCGTGAACTCTATCAATGCCTTGCAACACTGACAAAGACCATAGTCATCTGCCCATATTTGTTCTTCTGAGTGTGGAACAGGAAGAAGAGACAGCTGATTCCAAAGTGTGGACAATGCTAATCCCACAGAGTATGCCTCGTTGTTAGGAAGTTTCTGAATAACTGTAACAGAGACCAAGCGGTTACCTGTGCTCACACATGAGTGGTTGGTTACCTGTGCTCATCTCCTAAGCGGTTACCTGTGCTCAGTGCATGAGCCATTACCTGTGCTCAGCGCATGAGCGGTCACCTGTGCTCAGTGCATGAGCCGTTCGTTACCTGTCCTCATGTGTGAGCATACTCCACACGGGACAAGCTTCAGCAGGTGGGGCCTCGCTGAAGGAAGTGGTCACTAGAGGCAGGCTCTGAGGTGGCAGAGCCTGACCTCACTACTGTGACTGTCATTGCATTGTGACCAGGTACGTCACCACACTACTTCCACCATGCCTCCTCCACCATGATGGGCTGCGGACCCTAACCAGATCAATAGTTCTTCTTTAAATTGCCAGTTGTCAGGCACTTAGGCCCAGCAATAAGAAAACCAATGAATACAGGATTTTTATAAGTGGTTGCACCTTTCCTATACTTTTGATTATAAGCACAAAATATGAGTGGAAAATTGCAAAGCATTGTATAAGTTTACAAGAGTATTAAAGAGCTTTTTGTGTCCTTAGAAGACTTTGAATATTTAAGAAGTGTAAGTGTCTAGATCCATCTATCATATTCTGAAGCATATATATTGCTATATATATGCAAATGGTGAACAGTAAATGGAAAATGTCTATCTTGGTTGCTGAGAGCCATTATTTGCCAACCCTGAACCGTGAAGCTTTCTCTCTCCGTGCCTCATTTCACTCTGGTTGAACCTTTTAACTCCAACCTCCCAATTCAAAGGCTGAGCAACACCCTGTCTCATATCCTTCTTAACCAAACTATAGGACTACCACACTGCTGTTAGACTGCATGCTGCAGGCACCACAGCTGAACCACCAAATATGCTTAGAGGGAAAATTCTAACTATAGCCGTAGATAAGCAGCTTACTAGGACGCTAGAGAGACGGCTACATGGCTAAGGGCACTGGCTGCTCTCCTAGAAGACCCAGATTCAGTTCCCAGAAACCATGTGACAGCTCACAACCATCTCTAACTGAAGGGGATCTCATGGTCACTTCTGGCCTCCAAGTCACCTGGTATGCAAGTGGTGTACAGACATACATGCAGACAAAGCACGCATATATGCAAAAAAAGAAAGCTAACCAAAGAGCTACATACATGCAAACAGTGTGGCATACAACAAGGTATTTACTGAGCAGCCAATTTTCTGGTCATCCTGCAGCATCCACACTGTGCTGCTGGGATAGCCTAAAAGCTGAGCACGCAGTAATTTATCTCAAACTTTACTTTGGTGACTGTTCATACTTAGGGGTAAACATCAAGATATTTATGCAAATAGAACAAGAAATATTTAGACATCAAAATGCTCATTACCTGTTTGTAACGGTTGCAGTAAAAGAAGAACAATTTGGGAAATCTGTTTTCCGGAGGGCTCTTCAATGAGTTCAAGCAAACCCAACAACAATTCCTTTGGATTACACAACTATAAAAATATTCACAATTGAACCTGTTTAATACAAGTTGCATTTAAAGCCACATGATTACTATTTTAAAGAAGACATACCAAGAAAATACAGTGATATTTGCTAACTGTAAAATGCCCTATTCAGTTGTTAAAGGCTCTTCGGAGCTCAGGCCTCTTCACTGTAGACTGCAGACTCTCCATGTAGGCCCTGACCCTGCACCACTGGTCCCTTGTGCTTTCTCAACAGAAGCTCTCTGATGCATCCTGACTGCAGTATCTTAAAGCCTTGGTTTACTTAACTTTCCCAGCACCTCTACCAGAGCTACATCTCCTCCCTCTTTAAAAGCCCTCATAATCAACACCTATCACCTGGGAGGAGCTCTCTCAGCCGAGTACTCCTCTGTGCATATCCCAGCAATCTCTGGTTTCCTATAGTAGGTTCAAACAAAAGTTGTTATTGTTGATCCCCCACCTCCTTTACAGTCTCTTTTCAACTTTCACATCTGGCATTTGATTCTGGCTTTAATGCTTCAAAAGGGTCAGCATGGCACTAAAACAGCTCTCTAAAGGTGACTTCACCTATAGAATGAGAACACTTGTTAAATCACGTTATAGCTTTCCTACTGGAAACTGAGTCAGGGGTCTCAAACTGGATAATTCTTGTATCTAGAAATGTTGATGATGCTCAGATGGAGCTGCCCACTCATCCAGTCAAGTACAACTGGGCATTCACTAGGAATAATTCCCTGGACTAAAAATTCCTTATCAAAGAACAAGAATTAAATGTGGAAGGGAATTGTGGAGCTGCTGTGTGCGTGATGGGCAGGCAGAACAAGCTTTCCTGACTCACCTTCACCAGCAAATCAAATATCAGAAAACACTCTTCTCTTTTATCCTCTTCCCTGCCCCTCAGGAGGCATCGAACAACAGGACCAATGAGATTCCACCCCATAGACTTAATGATGGTCTGCAATCAGCAAAGAGGAAAGCAAACGTTGTCATCTAGAGAAACAATGCTTTCCTGACCTGAAGAAACACAGTGCCAGTCACATCAAGGACAGGAAGGTTGAGGCAGGTGAGGGTCACATTTCACCACTGACTTCTTCACAGCCAGCAGCATCACCGTGTTCAAATGCTTTTGATGTTTTCACTGAAGGAGGCAAAATGGCCTTTACTTTCCACTCAGCAACTAGATCTAAACATTTCTGACAAGATATGAACTAAGGAATGTGGCTCTCCTACAATGCAATTTTATTCATCCTTTCTCTCTTCCCTTTTCTTTTTTTTCTTTTCTTCTTTTCTTTTCTTTCTTCCTCTCTTCTTCCCTCCTCCCTCCCTCCCTCCCTCCCTTCCTTCCTTCCTTCCTTCCAGAAAGGGCTTACTGTCCTGCAACTCACTCTGTAGACCAGGCTGGCTTCAAATGCAGAGACGTGCCTGCCTCTGCCTCACAAAGTGTTAGGTTTAAATGGGTGGGCCACTACCAATTTTCTTCTCTTCTCAAATACATTTCAAACGCTTTCCAAACAAAAGTTACCTTTAAAATTAATGATTTATATTCACATCAAAAACCAGACTTTCAAAATTATTAACAATTATACACTAATTCCCTGACCTTTTTTCTTTCACCATACATGTACTATTAGTACATGTACACCATACATGTAGTAGTACTCTCGGTACTAACATATCAGAGAAAAAAAATTCATTCTATGAACTTCTTGGGCAGGTGCTCAGTGGAAGAGCCAGTAGCTGGGTAAGCCAGCCAGGCCCGGGGGCAGTAGGGGTGGACTGGGGCGCAATACATTGATGTGAGTGACCTGAGGCCACAGTGATGTCTAGGTCTTTGCTACTAAGGGCCTACAGCAGCCAGGCTCTGTGTTGATATCTGAGGTCTGAGTTACCAGAAAAATCCCAAAAAATTCATGCAGAGGTCCATGGTTGGTACATCCACCTAGGGCCACATTGATGTCCCTGGGCCATGCTGCCACCAGGAGCCATACTGACCTGAGTGACCTGGGCTGTCACCTGAGGTCATGGTGAATCCAGGCCTTTGCTGCCACCGAGGGCCACACGGAGGCCCGTGGCCTGCAGTGTAGGCTGAAGTCATATTTATGTCCAGGGTCTGTGCTGCTGCTGGGGGCCATACTGATGTACGTGTCCTGTGCTGCCACCTGGGTCCATGGTGATATCTGGGTCCTTGATGCAGCTGAGGGCCACACTTGGGTGTGTCTGTATTGGTGTCTACAGTTGCAGTTACCACAAAAGGCCATGTGGAGGTCCATGGTTGGTACAGCCTCTTGAGGCCATGCTGATGTCTGTGGGCCATGCTGCCTCCTAGGGCCTTGCCTGGGTTCAGCACCCTTCTGTAGCAAGGGACCATGTTTGTAGTCTGTGAAGGCCCATTATCTACACTCCCACTGACTGGGAAGAGCGAGGAGGCTATTTCTGCTATGGTACTGATGACCGCAGACACAGTTGAGAGGGAGGGACATGGAAGGATTCTAACAACCCCTATTCCCACCCCTCCACCCACCCCTACCAAAAAAACCGAAAAGTAACAGCCTGGACAGGAAGCTACCAAAGAGGACTCTTGAAAAGGAAAACAAGGAGAACTCTTTTTTTTTTCCCCGAGACAGGTTTTCTCTGTGTAGCCCTGGCTGTCCTGGAACTCACTCTATAGACCAGGCTGGCCTCGAACTCAGAAATCCGCCTGCCTCTGCCTCCCAAGTGCTGGGATTAAAGGCGTGCGCCACCACTGCCCGGCAACAAGGAGAACTCTTAAAACATGTCATGGGGATGCTCAAGTGTCGCTCTCCACTGCTGATGGCTTCTGGCAGAGATGTGCAAGAGGAAGGACTCAATTCCAGTTACGGGGCAGGCCACTGAGAGTGAGGCCGTGTTCCTGTGAGTATAGCTAGCACAAGTAGACTTCAACCCCTTTCCTTTTTTCTTACTTTTATTTATTTTTTACTTCTTTTAGGGGAGGTAACAAGTGGGGGTCGGGGTGGCAAATATGGAAGGACTGGAAGGGATGGCAATGGAGGTGCATGGTGAGGAGCTCCCACAATAAAGGCAGACTATGACGCCAATAAGAGAGAAGTCATCTGTAGCTAGGGCAGGCAGAGAGGGTGTTTAGGGGCTAAGTTAAAGCTTTATGAAGAAACAAATCAGTCAGGAATACATAGGTCTAAAAAGATCTTTCCAGAACATGAGGCTCAGCATGCTTGAGAGATTCACGGAGATTTACTGAGGTGTGAGGACTTTCACAGAGGAGAGGCTGGCATCAGCTCTGCTCATATGGCAACTGGGTACTTTGGGGGATTTACAAGCTGTAGCATAAGCATTCAGCATACAAATGAAAACATCCGTCAGCTGCATCCTGACAAGTATCTGTTTGCTTTGACTGGTCCTGTTGCTTTGGGACAGGTCTTAAGATGCTACCCAGGCTAGTCTTACTGCCTAGGCTTACATGACCTCCCCTCAGCCACCACAGTAGCTGGAACTAAAGGGATATGCCTGCCTAGGCTCTCATTTATTTTAATAGTTATACCCAAATATACTGATTTGGGGGAAGAGAAATTTCTCTGTTTAGGCCTAAAATGAATTAAAGGCCATTTTAGAGATTTATAGTCATGTGTATTTTTAAAAATTCACCTTTCTTTTTTTATTCAATAAAACCAATACTCAGAATGTTTTTAGAAAATGAAATATAAATTTTAATGAACAAAATCATGCTTTTATCTAATTCAAATTATCTTTCTGAAAATATTTATTCGTTATTATTACTGTATGTGTACGTATATATGTGTGTATGCACATGTGTATATATGTATGTGTGTACATGTGAATGTGACTGTGCATGTGTGTGTGCATGTGCGTGTGTGTGTGTGTGTGTGTGTGTGTGTGTGTGTATGTGTGTGATGAGTGCAGGCCACAGGACAATCTTGTGAAATCTGTTCTTTCCTTCCACCTTTACATAGGTTCCAGGAACTGAATATACGCCATGGTCATCATGCTTGCTAAGTAAGTATTTTCCCCATTGCTCTCCTTGAATATTCTTTTAGTGCTATGGTGGCTTCTACCCAGTACTCCTTTCTCAGAGTCACAGTTTCCACAGTCAACATCCCCTCTTTGTTCAGACCTCTATACATAGTCCATCCCCTTCACCCTGACTTCGTTTTCCTCTCTCTATATTACTTTCATTTTCATACTTCTCTTCAGGTATATATTTTTACTAAAATGTCATGTTGTAAGCCAGGCATGGTAGCACGCACATTTAAGCCCAGCACTTAGGGGACAAAGGCAGGAGGATTTCTTTGAGTTTGAGACCAGCCTGGTCTATATAGGAGCTCCAGAACAGCTAAGACTACATAGAGACTCAAACAAGCAAGCACACTAACAAAAAAGAATGTTATATCAGGAGTTCTTCTGGGCAGAGTCTTATTTGTTCATTACTGTAACTAGTGCCAACAACACGCACAGGACCTGTTACAAAGTAACAAAGCAGGTCTAGTAACCAAGGTAGTGAACCAAGTAGGTATATACAGTACAACGATAGCTAATAACTTTTAGGTATAGCAAATCATCTTGCTTCCAAAGATCTGATGTTCCATTTCCCTCTATTTTTGATATAGTTTGACTTTTAAAACTCACAAATCTGGGGCTGGAGAGATGGCTCAGTAGTTAAGACCACTGGCTATTTCAGAGGACCTGGGTTAAATTCCCAGCACACATGTGGCAGCTTACAATTGTCTGTAACTCCAGTTCCAGGGGATCTGACAACCTCACACAAATATACATTCAGGCAAAACACTAATGCACATAAAATAAAAATAAACAAATAATTAAAAAAGTATTTTAAAAATATATTCAAGAATTCATGGTATGACAAGTTTTTGAAAATTTACTAAATTATTATCTCACCTTAACTTGCTAAAGAAGACTAAAATCACTTTTTAAAATTTGGCCCTTAGATAGGCAGGATAATTGTTTCTTCAATGAGGTCTGGTACTTTCCATTCCCAGAATTCCTGGCCCCACACAGTCCTCCACACAGACATATCAGCATCCCAGAATTCCTAGCCCCAGCACAGTCCTCCACACAGACACATCAGCATCCCAGAATTCCTGGCCCCGCACAGTCCTCCACATAGACACATCAGCATCTTCCCTCTTTTCTTTCTTCTGTCTCTTTCTGATGCTGGTCAGACCAGGTATACTCTTCCTGTGAACTGTGGGCGTCCTTGCTCTTTCTCTAAAGCCCCACTTCTTGCCATTTGGCTGCCTGCTATCATGAGGCTGACCTCTGTGCCAGCCTAACTTAAGCACATGCTTTGTTTCCTTTCTCTTTTCCCTGAACAGCTGCTGAGATTACAGCTTGCCTAGGACAGACTGGTTTTCTCTTAAACGCTAGTACAATTGTCCTTAAGCTTAAAAACAAAAACAAGTAGCCTTAACTCCTGGTGCTGTACCTTCTAACTAGGCGTTTCTCTCTGCACAGCTAAGTGATCCTCTGATAATGTTTATCTGAATATTTAAACAACTGTTTAACTATTTGTTTACTTAGTGTATGTACATGTTTGGCACATGTGCAACAGCACGTGTGTGGAGTCAGGGGACAAGTTAGAGATTGCCAATCTCTCTTAAAAACTCAGATTGTGCTTGGTGGCAAGTGACTTTACCCATTAGCCATTCTGCCTACCCCAAGAATTTTAGCTACACATTTTACAAACATCAGTCATAACGTTACCAGACACTGTAGAATGATGTGTTTTGGAACTTAATAGGCTCTAATATAAAATATCTCATAGTCTTTGTTAGGGAGGAGAGAATAACACATCAGTGTACAGAAAGGAATTAGACAGGAACTTTAAAAACCAGGCTAGTGTGAAACTCAGAGATCACCCTGCCCCTGCCTCCTCAGACACCTGATGAACCTTCTGCAATGTTTTGAAACTAAGCAGCACAAATGGTATTGCTGTTACATAGAACTTACATAAAACTGTGGCAAAGCCAAAGTTTACGTTTCTCCAGCTCCAAGCCTATGCTTTCCCACACTCCAACTGCTCTTCACTGGAGCAGTCTTGCTTTCAAGTTCCCAGGGGATAGTTGGCAAGGTCTAGCGACTTTGGGTTGGTGTAGGAAGGTGCTGCTGGTATAACGGATAGGCCAATGCTGTGACTGTATATTCTACAATGCACTGGACAGTGATCCTTGCCAGCCAGTAAGCAGTGTTCAAGTGCAAAAGTCTACATTACAAGGTCTTAAGATCGTCTTCATAGAGCCTTTAAAAACATTAGCATGGAGCCGGGCGGGGTGGCGCATGCCTTTAATCCCAGCACTTGGGAGGCAGAGGCAGGCGCATTTCTGAGTTCGAGGCCAGCCTGGTCTACAGAGTGAGTTCCAGGACAGTCAAGGAGGGCTACTCAGAGAAACCCTGTCTCGAAAAACCAAAAAAAAAAAAAAAAAAAAAAAAAAAATTAACATAGACAGGTTAATAGTACATCAGGACCAGTCCTGAAGTCCTGAAAATACCACCTGGAAGGAAAATCAGTTGTGACCAGTGTTAGTTAGTGTATTGAAATCTGAATCTTGTAGTTATTAGATTATACACTACAAACATGATTTCCAGATATTAAGCCTCACTATCTTTAACTTCATCCTGTTAGCCATTTAGAAACATACTAAAAATAACTCAACCACTGAGCCACGCAATACCTGAGTGCTCTGCCCTCAGCTCCCTGCTCACTGATGCAGTGCCCTGAGGTGCACCGTGACAACTGTACTCTCAGCTCCCTG
>JADRCD010176067.1:3673-36236 GCA_019843815.1 Montemys delectorum | reverse complement strand
TTTTTTTTTTCTAAATCCAAGCCTATAGTCTTTAGAGTACAGGCAAGTTTTATGTCAACTAGACACAACCAGAGTTATCCAAAAGGAGGAAACCACAATTGAGAAAACGCTTCCATAAGATGAATCTGTAAAGACATTTTCCTAACAAGTGACTGATTGGCAAGGCCAACTCACTGTGGGTGGGGCCATCCATCTGCTGATGAGACTGGGTTCTATAAGAAAACTGACCGAGCAAGCCATCAGGAACAAGCCAGTAAGCAGCACCCCTCCACAGTCTGCATCAACTCATGCCTCTGGGATCCTACCGTGTGTGAGTTCCTTTCTCGACTTTCTCCAGTGTAAGACAAGAAAGCCCTTTCTTCTCCAGCAATAAAAAACCCTAACTAAAACATTCAGACATCAAAACATGAAACATCAAAGGAAAACATGGTCTTTAATCCCAGCATTTGGGAGGCAGAGGCAGGTGGATTTCTGAGTTCGAGGCCAGCCTGGTCTACAGAGTGAGTTCCAGGACAGCCAGGGCTATACAGAGAAACCCTGTCTTGAAAAAACCAATAAAAAAAATCTTTAATTAATTAATTTATTTATTTGCTATTTTCATGCAGTCCTCTACTCTGACTCTTTTATTTATTCATTTGTTTATTTATTTACACTCTAGATTTTATTCTCCCCCCACCCGGGTCTACCCTCTGTGAGTACACTGTCACTGTCTTCAGACACACCAGAAGATGTCATCAGATCCTATTACAGATGGATTATAGATGGCTGTGAGTTGCCATGAAGTTGCTGGGAATTAAACTCAGGACCTCTGGAAAAATAGCCAGTGCTCTTAACCACTGAGCCACCTCTCCAGCCCTACTTTGACTCTTTTTAATCTATATATTTATCATTGCCCTACTCACTCCTGATGACTTCTCCTATATCATGCCCTGCATCTGGGTGCCACTTGTACCAGGCCTGCAGGAATAAGAATCCCAAACAATGGGGTGATAAGTGTGAGGACTGGGGATGAGAAATAAAGAAAATGGAAGGTAGGTAAGGCCAAAGCCATAGCCGATGCCTTGTGCCAATCATGTTTATTACGAAGTACAACATCTTATACATTATTTGCCTGGTAAAACAGCCAAGGTCATCAGAGAGCTAAGTTAGACAATGTTGGAGAAAAGAGCACAGGGTGTCTCAGACACAGTTGCCTTAGGACCGAGAACAATGGCACAGAGGGGAAAAGTCTATCCCCAGAAACTGCAACCTCGACTCCTCAAGGCACTGGGTCCAGCCTCAGACCAGCCTTGTCGTGTCCACTCCTGGACAAGGACACAGAACCAAAGTTCCGTCTGTCCTTCCATCAGGGCCTCTCAGGAAGTCTTGGGTCTGTCTGGCTCCTCACAGTATTATAGTGACCACGTTTGCCTCCCACCATGGAGGTAAAGGGGAGTCGTGGCAAGTGAGGGGGTGAGTGTGGAGCACTGTGGGGAGAAGGATCTAGGCAGGTGTAGGCAGGGAGGCAGGTGGGAGCTGAGGCAGCTTAATCCTTAGGAATCCCATGGTCCATGTTCTGCCAGAGTTTAGATAAGATTGTTTAGATATTTGGGAGACTAAACCAATAGGTCTCAGAAACCAGTGAACCCCGGTTTAGTTTGCTCAGTGGCAAAATTTTGAAGTCTTACGTGCGTCCCTCTGACAGTTTCTCACTCTGTGAGAACCCTAGCGTCTGTCATCCTCCTGCCTCAGCCACTCAAGTACACGTGCCACAACATCCACCTACAGATTAATTTTTTTTAATTTGTTAATGTAAATTTTATGTGTATCGATGTATTGTCTGTATGGTAGGCTGTGTAACACATGTGAGCAGTTACCTTCAGAGGACAGGCCTACAGGCTAATTTCTTTGAAATTTGATAACTTTTTTTCATCTGTATGGATGCTACATGCTAGTTTAACACATGCATGCAATGCTCTCAGAGGCCAGAAGAGGGCATCCGATCTCTGGAACTGGAATTGCAGATGGCTGTGAGCCATTTTTCTTCAAAAGCAGTCAGTATTCTTAACCACAGAGCTATTTCTCCAGTCCTTAGGTTAATTTCCTAAACATTTTAGAGACCTTGACTTTTTTATTCTTAATTCTTTTTTTTTTATTTCATGCATGTTGATGTTCTGCTTGCATGTAAGTCTGTGTGAGGGTGTGCGATCCCCTAGAACTGGAGTTACAGACAACTGTGAGCTGCCATATGAGTACTGGGAATTGAACCCAGGTCTTCTGGAAAAGTATCCAGTGTTAACCACTGAGCCATCTTTTCAGCCCCTTAATTCTCTTTTTTTAATTCAATGATTTTCTTTCTTTTTTTTTTAATTTTGGTGTTTATCTTTATTTATTTATTTTTTTACTTTTTGTTTATATATTTGGGACCATAGCTCATATTCTAATTTCTTTCTAATTTCTTGGCTAGGTCTGGGTTTCTAAGAGAGGGATGTTTGGGAGCAGGAAAAACAAACAACCAGAAGTCAAATGTGAAATTGTAGATTCAAGCTGGCAGCCTAGGTTCTGCTAAGATGACTTTTCAGACCCCTCTCTCTCTCTCTCTCTCTCTCCTCTCCTCTCCTCTCCTCTCCTCTCCTCTCCTCTCCTCTCTTCTTCTCTCCTCTTCTCTCCTCTGCTCTAGACAGCTTTTTCTTGCTGCTCTAAAAACTCTCTGGTTGGCACAACTAGCTTTCTGCTCTAGATAGCTCTCTCTGCTAGTAAAACTTCTCAAAGCTCTCTGGACAGCTCATGGGTTTTCTGACCCAAGTCTGGAAAGCTACTATAAAAAAAATTCTTGGATCTTCCCAATCCTGTCAGAAAAATTCTAAAAGTCTCTCAATCAAAATCAGAAAGCCAGAAAAATTCTAAAAGCCCTTCATAAGCTCTTCTGACAGCCTTCTCTGGATAGCTGCTAGAAAATATCCTAAAAGAGCGATGTGGACTCTCTAAAAAATTCTAAAATCTTGTTAGAAAAAAAAAATCTTGAAGATCTGGTTTTGCTCTACAGAGATCTCTAGACAGCTCAGCTCTTGCTAGAGAAAATTCAAAAAAGAAAAAGAAAGAAAAAAAGAAAAGAATTACCTGCTATCACTTTCTGCTAGCTCATCTCATGCAGACCAAAATCTCGGTTTTTTTATTTATTTATCAATTTAGTTATTTATTCCAGGTTCCCTTTTGATTCCTAAGAATCAGCATCTCATGGCCCTAGCTCCTTAATTCACAGTAAACTGCAAGCACACATTTTCTTTTAACACTGCAAAAGAATTCAGAAATCTGCCTGCCTCTGTTAAACACAGACAATAAGGTAGCTGGGTGGGACATGGTCCTGAAATCACCATTTCTACCACACCTGGGCTTTGACTCAATGCGTCCTAGACTGACCTTGAACTCTGGAATCTGCCTGCAATTGTTTCTGCCTGTCTTTGCACCTTTCTGGCAAGCTGGCTCACAGTGCAGCTGCCTCTGTTCCTTTAGATCTGTGAAGCTCCTTATACAATTCATACTGCATCCTTAGATTCTTTCATAGTTAAGAAACTATAGCCCGGCAGTGGTGGCGCACGGCTTTAATCCCAGCACTTGGGAGGCAGAGGCAGGCAGATTTCTGAGTTCGAGGCCAGCCTGATCTACAGGGGGAGTTCTAGGACAGCCAGGGCTGCACAGAGAAACCCTGTCTCAAAAACCCAAAAAGAAAAAGAAAAGGAAAAAAAAGAAATCATACATTTTTGAACTCATGCTTTTAGAGTTTTTTCCCCCCACAGCCCTATCCTGAAGGTCCCAGTGTTTACCGTTTTGCTGAGACATTAGCCACACCTTCGCCTCATGGACTCATGCTGACTCTGATTACCATGGAGTCATTAACATTAACAGGGAGGACATTCCTTGGAGGAAGGTGAAAATACATACACCATTATACAAACAAGCCTTGTGCCCAAGGCTGCTATTGACATTCAGGGAGGCCCACGTCCACTAACCCTGTCCCAGAGGCAGGAACCACGGCATTCTGTCCCCACCAAGGCCATGCCGGACTCAGCCATCTACCTGTGAGACACTGAGGCAAGGAGTAGCCTGGTTTCAATCCCTCAAGGTAGAACTGACCATGGGAACCCATGAACCTGTCTTCTCAGGACCCCACACTCTGTGCTATGACCTCATGGCCTTGTCTCTGGAGGTGCCTGTGTTGCCCCAGTTCCTGACCCTGTGATACTTGGATGATGAGCTCTTCCTGCCCTCTAATGAAAGAAGCAGCAGAACAGACTCCTCCTCCGGGAAACCCAGGATCAAGACCCATTGGAGAGTTGAGACCTGGGTAAGAGACACTGAGGATCTGCAGGAAAAGGAGGAGCAACTCAAATGGATGCTAGCCGAGGTCACAGTACAGAGCGGCCAGGATGTGGGTGAATAGACGGAGCTCAGTACATACAGATCCAGCACTGGTTCCTGAAGTCTAGGGGGTGGGGGGATACGGAGGGGGAGGGTATGGCCCAAGCTGATTGAACAAACTAGTGGTCTTTCCCTAAGAAGCAAAAGATCCCCACATTTTGATGGCTTACAGGATCCACCCTCCCTGCCCTCAGCCCCACTGAGAGATGAGGTCCAGAGACAAGAAGATAACCGGTCACTGCCTGTGTGGGCCAGATCTTCACATCCTCCAGGAAACCTTTGGCTGTGAGCTTCAAAGAAACAGAAGCACTACAGGCTTCTGGCAGCTGGGCTATGATGGGCAGAACCTCCTCACCTTTGACCAGAAGGCTCTCACATGGACGGTTATGCCCTCCACCAAGCAGAACAAGACGTTCTGGGAGACACGTGCACCCAGAGCTGATATGGTTAAGAAATTCTTGGACGACCTATGTCCTGCTCGGCCCCAGAGATACCTCACTTCCTTGAGAAATGTTCCGCTGGATACAGGTACTGACTGCCACCAGAGTTGGTTCCCAGAACCCAGGAGAACATTCCTGTAGCCAAGTGGATCCTTCCATGATATTTGTGGGAGTCTGGGTTCTCACCTGTGTGTACAATGGTGGCACAGCCTAAGGTGATTCTTGGAAGTTGGGACATAGAGTCTCTTCCAGAGCCACTGCTAGTTTCCTCAGATCAGAAAGGTGGGGTTCCCAGATGTTGCCTGGATCTCAGACACAAGGGCCTCACATGCAGAATAAAGACCACTCCCCTCTTTCCAACAGGCCTCTACTCTAGGATAGAGATTGTCCTGGAGGAGAGGAGAGCACTGGGGGAGACTGGGGGGGTTCAAAGCCATCCTCACTGGGAGCTAAAATAGGACAGGAGGATGCAACCCTGGGGCTAAGCTACAGAGTCAAACACAAGCTACCCCATACAACACAACCTGATGGAGGTCCTCTCACTGTTGTTGCTCAGCTCTTACTTTTAAAAGGTCAACCTGGGGCTGGAGAGATGACTCAGCGGGTAAGAGCTCTGGTTGCTCTTGCAGAGGGCCCATGTTGAATTCTCAGCACCCGGGTGGTTTAAAACCATTTATAACTCCAGTTCTAGGAGATTCGGTGCCCTCTGTTGGTTTCCATGAGCACCAGGTATACACATGGTACATACAATTCACGCAGGCAAAAATAGTCATAGTCATACACATAAAATAAAGCAAATAAATATATTTAAAATGTTTTCTTTTTAAATGGCTTTGTCTTTTAAAACAGAGTCTCATAAATGCCCATCACCAATACACACACACCCATCTCCTACCACTACCTTCCTAGTGCTATGATTGTAGGCATGTATCAATCACCCAGTCTGGGATCTGAAAGGTGAAGTTTAAAGCTTTGGCCAAATGACAGAAAATGAAAGGGTGCCCTGAGAAATCTGGGGAGGAAGAAAGACGGGAGGCAAACACTGCTCATCAGTCCTGGGTCAATTCCAGAATCAGGGCCACAGTCAGTTGACTCTACTTTGGGGGTCCCTCCCTTGTCCCTTAAGGCTTGCAGAGCTGGCTTTAAAATAGAAATGAGGCGCATCCCACTCAGGTCAGACTTGCAGCCCCTGTAATGCTGAGCCTCTGTCCTCTTAGTACCTGTTGCTCCCTGTGCAGGAAGGAAGAACTGTTGGCCCCTGAGAGCCGGGACATCATGTTCTCTCTTTGTTCTCTCTCTTAGGGACCGACCCTAAAGAACCTCGGGAGCCATTGGAGCAGCCCCAGCCTCCCACAATCCTACAGCCCCTGGGAGCCTCTAGGGAGGGGAGATCGAAGGCAAATGTAAACAGGGTGGTTCTTCTGGGCAACCCAGCGTGCTGAGGTAGAGGGATCCTCGCCCTTGCTGGCTCACTCTATCTTCTCCCAGGCTCCCCAATGGTGAAATGCGACCTTCAGGAATTATCCAGCGGGCAGGATCACACTGATGTGCTGGGCTTTTAATCTGCATATCCACGTGGCCACCCAGGTCTGGTTTCAGTATAAGAAGCCAGTAAAGCAGAAAACCTTTGCATCTGAGACCACCCTGCCCAGCGGGGATGGGACCTACCAGGCCTCGGTGTCCTTTCGGGCTCTTCCTGGACAGGAACCACAGTTCAGCTGCAACTTGAAGCACAGTGGCCACATCAACATACCTGCTGTCTCTGGTGAGAAAGGGGAACAAGCTTCCACCTCAGGTGTGGGAAGCAGGGTCAGGAAGAGCCTATGGACTGCAATGATTACAGCTTTCATGGTGATCTCCTGGACATCAAGCCAGAAAACTGGTGGGGCCTCCACTTTGCTTCTGCTCTGGTGGCTTCTGCTCTCTTCTACATCTTTGGCAGCTTTGACCCTCGCCTAAAGCAGCGAGAGCATGCAGGGCGGCAAGAGACCAGGTGAGCATCCCTGCAGACTGTAGCAGAGGGTGGCAGGAGTGGTGAGAGGCCTTTTCTTCTCTTTGTAAATTATACAGGTAGAAAGGTCGCCACATACCCACCATTTTACCACGCTGGTGAATGGAGAGCCCTAAGGAGTTACCATCCCGGACCCAAACCTGCCCTGCTGTTGGGAGGCATCGCCCCTTGGTGGAAATACAACGCTACTTCCGATGTGTTCTTAGATAAATTATGAAATACAGAGGCAGAGAAGCAGGCTGGACACCCACAACAAAGTACGAGTTGTGGCAAACTACAAATGTCCCCGACTCTTCACCAAATAGAGACATAGAAAGCAAACAGCCAGTTAAGACAGAGGGAGAACTGAGAGCCCAAGAGATGATGGAGAGTCATTTTACCAGGTGATGATGTCTATCTATTCCAGTTTCATCTTGATTCAAACAAGGAAACTTCCCCTCAAAAGATATCCATGAAACATCTAGGGGAGATATTGTATGTATATATAAATATAAACATTTAAAAGATTTTGAAGATATTTTATTCTCGATGGTCTCTTTAAATCTATACTAATAATCAAATGGATTCTTCAGGTCCAATACAGGGCTTCTGCCCTATCTTCTAAGTTAAACTGCTCTTCTCCTGCCGTCGCCATGCCAGCCTAAAATGATCATAGCTGACCTTGTTAAGTGCTAATACGTCTCCACAATAAAACGAGAAGAACAAGTCACCCCAACCAGTTTAATTTTAAAAATAAAATAGAAATAAAAATTAAAAATTATGTTACTATAATGGTTTTAAAAAATAAAAATGTTACAAAAATAAAAATATATATAGTATTAAAATAACAAAACGTTACAAAAATATTAAAATTTATTTTAGTAAAGAATTATGCATAAAGAATAAATGGATATATGGTTACAAAATAAAGCACTGAAATGTTTTTTATAAGTTATGAGTAAGTAGTTTAATGTATACAAAGGATAAGACTTAAAGATAATACTTATGAAGCTGGGCTGTGGTGGCACACCCCTTTAATCCCAGCACTTGGGAGGCAGAGGCAGGCGAATTTCTGAGTTTGAGGCCAGCCTGGTCTACAGAGTGAGTTCCAGGACAGCCAGGGCTACACAGAGAAACCCTGTCTCAAAAAAAAAAAAACAAACAAACAAAACAAAACAAAACAAAAAAAACAAAGATAATACTTATGATATTACAGTTTTAAGGTTTGTAATTAACAATTATTTTTAAAATGGCTATAATGTATGTCAAATCAAGGTTCATTTTAAAATGTCTGCCTTTTAGGCGGGACCCCTAGTGGAGGGGTAAGGCACCATCCCACCCATAAAACTTTTGACCCAAAGTATTTCCTGTCTAAAAGAAATGCAGGGACAAAGATGGAGCAGAGACTGAAGGAATGGCTTACCAATGACCTGACCAACTCAAGACCTTTCCCATGGGCAAGCACCAATCCCTGACACTGTTGATGGTACTCTGCAATGCTTACAGACTGGAGCCTGGCATAACTGTCCTTTGAGAAGCTCCACCCAGCAGCTGACCAAAACAGATGCAGGCACCCACAGCCAAGCATTGTACGGAGGTCTGGGACTCTCGTGGAAGAGCTGGAGAAAGGATTGAAGGCACTGACAGGGATAGGGACTCCACAGGAAGACCAACAGAGTCAACTAACCTAGATCCTTGGGCTCTCAGAAATGGAGTGACCAACTACAGAGCATACACGGGCTAGACCTAGGCCCCCAGCACATATTCAGCGAACATGCAGCTCAGTCTTCGTGGCTACCTCATCTGGCCTCAGTGGAAGAGGACGCGTCTAACCCTGCAGAGACTTGATGTGCCAGAGTGGAAGGATACCTAGTGGGGGTCCCACCCTCTCAAGGGTAAAGGGGAGGGCAAGGGAGAGGGACTCTGTGGGGGAGCACTCTAAAGTGGGACAGGTTTGGGGATGTAAAAAAAAATCTGGCTTTTAAAATATTGGATAATAGTTGTAAGTATGAGAATGAGATAACTGATTTTCTTCAGTGGTTCTCCACCTGTGGGTCACAATCCCCAGGTATCCTGCATACCAGACATTTACATTACTATTGATAACAGTATCAAAATTACCATTATGACATAGCAACAGCTTGTTGTGGAGTCACCACAACGGGAGGAACTGTACTAAGTGGCTGCAGCCTTAGGGAGTTTGAGAACCACTGTTCTAGATGTTTCCCATGTGGGGCCTGCACTGCTCTCTCTAACTGTACTGGGATATCACCTATCATTCCTGTTTGTCATTGGTGGGTCAGTACAGATGTGACCTCTTAGGCCTATGACTTTGGGGTATAGTAAGGGTTGGATAAACATCAATTCATTCATCACTTGACTTTTCTAGTCTCTAATCACCCACAAGTCACCTCATTGGATGGACATTTTCCAGTGTGCAGTGATAATCTGGGGCCATAGTTTCAGAGTGGGACTCTTCCATCAGTGGTACTTCCTGTGTTCATTATGGCTCCTGTGTTCCCTGATGATACTCCGTATGATTTCAAACAGCAGATTCGCAAGGAACTATATCAGGCTCTTTCTAGAAAAAGGAAGGTTTTTAGGTCTTGTTTTAACTAGCATTTTTGTAGTAACACTGCTGTTAGCATCTATAGCTGCTTCCATGGCGACCCTTACCCAACTGTCTTAGTCAGGGTTTCTATTCCTGCACAAACATTATGACCAAGAAGCAAGTTGGGGAGGAAAGGGTTTATTCAGGTTACACTTCCACATGGCTGTTGATCACCAGAGGAAGTCAGGACTGGAACTCAAGCAGGTCAGGAAGCAGGAGCTGATGCAGAGGCCATGGGGAGATGTTCCTTGCTGGCTTGCTTCCCCTGGCTTGCTCAGCCTGCTCTCTTATAGGACCCAAGACTTTCAGCCCAGGGATGGCACCACCCACAAGGGGCCCTCCCACCTTGATCACTAATTGAGAAAATGCTCCACAGCTGGATCTCATGGAGGCACTTCCCCAACTGAAGCTCCCTTCTCTGTGATAACTCCAGCCTGTGTCAAGTTGACACACAAAACCAGCCAGTACACGGTCTGAGGCCAAAAGTAAAGGCTTCTGGTAATTTAACTCTCTTTTTGCTATCCTGGGGCCAAAAGGTGATGGCAATTTCACAGAGAAAGGAAAGAAAGAAAGTCAGACACACACACACACACACACACACACACACACCCTGGCCGGGCCTGACTACCTGTTTCATCAATTTCACAAGTGCACATGCATACTTATATACATATACCTACATATACATTATGTGTATACATATAGACAGACAGACATATATACATATTGACACATTGTACATATATACATTCAGACACACACACACACACACACACACACACACACTTGGTGGATAGAGCAGAGCCCCAACAGCCACACTTTATTTTTTCTCTCAGCCTTTTTATACATTCTTAGATAAAAGTTCTTTACAAAATTACTTCATAGAGAAACTGTTACACAAAAGGAGAGTTCAAAAGGACATTGTTCAGAAGGAGAGTTAAATTCAAAGCAGCGGTTCATTCTATAAGCTCATTATAAGTTCAAAGTAACAGTTTCACATGCTCTTGCTTTATTATAGCATAATGATAGGCTATGGCTTCATCCTTGGACCTGTGGCTTCATCCTTGGACCTGACCTAAAAAGAATGTTTTCTTCTTCATCACAAATATGTCTTGAACCTATTTCTCTTTTTAGTACAACGTATGAAAGCTCATTTTACTCTTTATTATGCATTTACTTACCATTCTATGTGGAGGGGCCACGTTTTATTCTTGATTCTAACTTTATTATATCTTTCTGGCAAAACAACCACCTAAACAGCATTAATTCACAGAAAGCTCATCTTCATGCTGATCTGCAGGAAATCTTCCTGATCTAGCAACAAGGAAGTAATCACACCAGGCTACAGGCAGTGAAGGTCCCTGGTGTCCACTCACCCCGAGACACATAAATGAGGAGCATGGCCAGGCAAACGTGAGAAAGCACATCAGTAGTAAAAAGTAATCCTGGGACTAAGTCTCTAGGGCCATACCTCACCAGAGCATACCCATCACAGCAGAGCAAGATGGTGGGCCACATCCAGGGAGCTCACTTGCCCACTGCAGATCTCCCTGCATGGCATCCACCAATTAACAAAATGGGCAGTTTGCATTTGCTGGGTGTACTGGCTAGTTTTGTGTGTCAACTTGACACAGGCTGCAGTTACCACAGAGAAGGGAGCTTCAGTTGGGGAAGTGCCTCCATGAGATCCAGCTGTGGGGCATTTTCTCAATTAGTGATCAAGGTGGGAGGGCCCCTTGTGGGTGGTGCCATCCCTGGGCTGGAAGTCTTGGGTTCTATAAGAGAGCAGGCTGAGCAAGCCAGGAGGAAGCAAGCCAGTAAAGAACATCCCTCCATGGCCTCTGCATCAGCTCCTACTTCCTGGCCTGCTTGAGTTCCAGTCCTGACTTCCTCTGGTGATCAACAGCAGTGTGGAAGTAAGCCAAATAAACCCTTTCCTCCCCAACTTGCTTCATGGTCATGATGTTTTTGCAGGAATAGAAACCCTGACTAAGACAGACAGTAAGAGGGAGTTAAAGTCCAGAAGCCATCAGCCTTTGGCCTTTGGCCTAGGCTGTGTCCCACCTCAATACCTGACCCTGTCAAAGCTGGCCCACAGCAGCTAATCAGCTGGCTTACAATACTTCTATAGCTTCTGCCTCACAAGAATGTATGGATCCAAACCTAGAAGCTGTGTTAAATGCTTTAGAGGCTGAGCTATTGTATGTAGGAGATATAGTACAAGCTACACAGCATTAGTTAGTCACAGTATCCTGCTACCATTATGTGTGTCTGTTTCTCTTTTAAGCAAAATGAAAATAAAATAGAATTAAAAATCACTTTCAGGGAATATGGCATCCTAAGAATGCTCCTTTAGATTTATTAAGCCATAAGGCTGTTAGTTACTGACCTAGGCTAGACTCATCTCATTCCCAATTACACTTTGATGCCGGGCAAAGATTTATTACAGAAGCTACAAGGATCCGACCCCTTTAACACCCTTCAACCAATGCTCATTATTATGCTCAAAATACTTATACTGGCAATCCATTTGAAAGTATTAAAAGACATGTGTTGGTGTAAAGGATATCGGGGGTCTCTAAACATTCAGGTGCCAATCATACATCTAACCTTAAAAAATTAGAAAGGGGTGCTCTGTGAGGAGCCAGACAACACAGGACATTCTCAGAGGCCCTTGGGGACTAAGGAAGGGATGGTTGCTCTGTGTTGTGCTGGTATGATAAGTGGAGCCAAGGAGGGAGGTGTTTGTGCAAAACCTTCTGAGACGCAGTGGGAGCCAGTTCTAGAGAGGCAGAAGAGCAAATCCACACCCATTCCTACTTACAGCTGTTCCTGGGAGATTCAGGGGGATCCTGCCCCCCCCCCAAGGTGAACTTTGGACAGGATGAGGATCATTCCTACAAGGAGGGGAGGAGTAAAGGATGAGGCAGAGCGTTTGAGGATAGAGAAAGAGTAGAAGAGAGGGAAAGGGTGAGAAAGAGGGCTTGGAAAGGCTTGTAGAGGTACAGGCGCAGCAAGAGGGAAGCTTTAGTAACTAAAGACAAAACATGCCCAGAGGAATGGATACAGAAAGTGTGGTACATCTACACAATGGAGTACTACTCAGCTATTAAAAACAATGAATTTATGAAATTCTTAGGGAAATGGATGGATCTGGAGAGTATCATCCTGAGTGAGGTAACCCAATCACAAAAGATCACACATGGTATGCATTCTCTGATAAGTGGTTATTAGCCCAGAAGTTTGGAATACATGACTATTGGGGTGCACTGACTACTACAGTGAAGTCAGGAAGCCCCTGCAGGAAGGGACTGGCAGCCCTTTACTAGAACTAGGTGGGTGGGTGGCCTTCTGGGGAGGGAGTAGAGTATCTGCTGCTAGGGAAGGCTGCAGGGAATACCTGACACAGTGACCAGAGAGGAGGGAGAGCTTTTAGTGTCCCTGCCCTGAGGACACACTCAGGGGGTTGGTGAGTGTCTGCACCCCATGGGCAGAGGTCTGGAGAGGAGAGGACCTGAGTGGTGTCCCCTTATCAGGGAGCAGTGACTGTGCTAGCTCTAGGAGATGGCCTGAGGCTCTCAGGGGATTAAGAGTGGGAGGGACCTGTGCTGTGATGAGACAAGCTGTTGAGGGGGGAAGGGAAGTACTGGCAGTAAATGGCCTGCCAGGAAGGTGAAAGGGAGCCTTAGTGGCTGTGAGGACCAACTGGAGGGTGTCTGGGGTGGTGTGCAGAAAGGGACCATCTGGGCAGGTGTTGGCAGGAACAAGGTGGGGGTGGCAGGAGTGGAAGGGCAGCTTCAACCCACCCAGCTGAGACTCTCCCCTCCAGACCTTGATTGCAGGAGTAGTGTCTTAGGCTTGTATTGCTATGAAGAGACCGTGACCACAGCAACTCTTGTAAAGGAAATATTTAATTTGGAGCTGTGTCTTAGTTAGGGTTTCCATTGCTGTGAACAGACACCATGACCATGGCAACTCTTATAAGGCCAACATTTAATTAGGGCTGGCTTATAGGTTTAGAGGTTCAGTATCATCAAGGTGGAAGCATGGCAGCATCCAGGCAGGCATGGTACAGGAGGAGCTGAGAGTTCTACCTCTTCATCTGAAGGTCGCTTAAGAGAAGACTGGATTCCAGGCAGCTAGGATGAGGGTCTTAAAGCCCATGCCCAAAGCGATGTGCTTCCTCCAACAAGGCCACACCTACTTCAACAAGGCCACACCTCCAAAGAGTACTACCCTCTTACCCAAGCATATTCAAACCGTCACAGGCTGGCTTCCAGTCTCAGAGGTTTAACCTGGTTTAACCCATCATCATCATAGCAGGAGCATGGCAGCTTGCAGGCAGACACGGTGCTGGAGAAGGAACTGAGAATTCTACATTTTGATCCACAGGCAGCAGGAGACTGTCTCACTGGGTGTGGCTTGAGCATATACGAGACCTCAAACCCCACCTCTACCTTGACGCACTTCCTCTGACAAGGCCACACATCCTAATAGCGCCACTCCTTATGGGCCTATGGGAGCTTGTTACGTTCAACACTGCCACAGGTAATTATGTAAAACTGCTCTTTTAATGTTTAGAAGAACTAATTTTTCCTTTTCGTTTGATTTTGAAACAGGATCTCACTATGTAGCTCTAGCTGTCATGACTAGGCTGGCCTCAAACTCACAGAGATCTGCCTGCCTCTGCATCTGCCTCCCAATGCTGACATTAACAGTGTATGCCACCGAGGCTGACTAGAAGAACTAAGATTATTTTTCTTTTGAGATGGTTTCGCATCACAGTGGTGCACAGAGTGCACCTAATGAACCTGCGTAGACTCATCAGTGTTACTCAGAGTCCACAGAGCAGAAATGTAACTCCCCTGAAAGTATATTTGAACTAGATCCAAAAATATTTCTCTCTGTCTGATCTGCTCCAAATCCTACCCTGAGTCCTAAGATTCAGATGCTGCACATGCCCAGTAAGATTCTCGTCGTATATCCCATCGTATAACTCATAATTGTTTTTTCTTTGAGTAACAGACAGCTGACTAGCATAAACTTCTTGGGCCTGCGAGATAGCCCAGAAGATAAAGTACTTGCTGGACAGGTCCAGCCCCTAGAACTTATGCAAGATGGAAGAAGACCATAGCATTTCCTTTTAAGATTTCTTTTTATTTTCATTTCTGTGTATGTGTGAGTGTATGTGTGAGTGTACATTACGTGTGTGAAGGTGCCTCTGGAGGCCAGAAGCAGGTATCAAATCCCCTGGAGCTGGAATTACTGGCAGTTGTGAGCCACCTGATGTGGGTGCTGGGAACCAAACTCTGGTCTTGTTCAGGAGCAGCAAGCTCTCTTGACCACTGAGATATCTCTCCATCCCCTCCATAACCTTCATAATTACCAACCATGGAGTAGCATCTATTTGTATAGCACAAGCTCATACTGTATCCTAGACGCTACAGGAAACACAGTCAGCCTCTGGAGTGTTGTGCCCCATGGGTTAGCCCACACCTGTTCAGCACCCAGTGCAAAGGCTGGTCACCAGTCACTCAGCATAGAGCTGTGTGGGCCCTGGAGTTGCAGCTGCAGGGACTCGATGTGTGGGACTGGGGATCTGTAGTTCCTGGGTCAATTTGCACACCAACCCTCTCTTCCCCTTTTCACTTTCCCTCTCCCTCTCCCTCTTCTTCTTCCTTTCCCTCTCCTTCTCCGTCCCTTCTTTTTCTTTCATGTTATACCAAAACCCTCCACTTTTCACCTCTTCCTCCTCTACCCTAAACTCTCAGGCTGTTCCCACAGGTTTCCCACCCCTCCGCTATGTTCTGTTTACAACATACACGATTTTTCTACTTCTAGCCCTAGCCATGGCCAGTCTGCTGGGTTTTCTCTCTGCTCTGGACTCTCCTAGATACCTCAAGCTGTTCTTTCTCTCTCTCTCTTATCCAAAAATAATATGTATATATCTTTCTCCCAATTCTTGAAGTGGCGATTCAAGTGGTTTCTTTACTGTCTCATTGACAGTAGGAAGTTTCTTAGGGGCCCAGGGATTTCTGGACCCTGTATGAGAATGTACTCAGGTAGAAAGCCAGAATCAGCTGTGAGGCAGCTCTGGCTGGTGGAGAATCTGAGTTCTAGATTCTTGTCAAATATGGCAAGAAAGAATCACTTCCTGTTTGTTGCGGAATGAGACAGGATGCTCTGTAAGAAATTGTATCACCGCATCCATATGGAACAGACAGGACTTGCCAGGGACGTATCAGGAATTCTCGGCATCCACAGCAACCAAGACCTGCACCAGCTGCCTCTTCAGTAGCCAGGCTCTGTGTCAGGACCCCCTCCACCTCCAGTCATCTGCCTCAGCCTCAAACTTTCCCTGGAAGTCTAGCGAGCATGTGTAACAGAGGTGCTGAAGTCTGTCTCAATGTCAAGCAAGCTAAAGCTGTGAAACCACCAGCTTTATATTCAAGACAAGATCTAAAAGGCTGGTGGAGATATATTGTTCTGGGTTGCTACAGTTCTGGCCCAGCTGCTGAATGTGTGGCTATTTTGAATGGCCTGTGAAGGTAGGTGAGCAGTGGGTAGGAAGGGGAACTGGGTCTGTACATGTGCAGTGGGAGTGTGCTGGAACTGGGCGTGTGCTGGGAGTAAGAGTCTAGTGGGGTCCCTGGGGAGAACTGTATCAAAGAATGGTGGGAGGGAGCTTCGACATCTAGCGAACACTGTGTGACTTTGAGAAAAGGGGTCATTGGCTTGTCCTAGCCTGGTAGTATGGTCTTAGATGCCTGGGGACTTGTTGTGCACATGATAACTCCTGCTAACACTGTGTTCATGGCAGGCCACAGACTCTGGTGCTTTTCTGGTGGAGCTGACTTAGTGTGCTTTGGGCCATGGGAAGGGTCCAGTAAGTGTTGGGTCAGCTGCACAAGTAGGTTGAGGATTTTTGAGTGTCCTTCGCCACAGAGAAACATGGAGTGAGTGCTTACTGTCACTGGGACTTTTTGCCCAGTGAGTATTTGGTGCAGTGGAGAGAGGAGGGGTCTCAGTGACTTTCTGCAGGGTGGCAGGCAAGCTCTTGAGGTGATAATGATGAGAGAGACCGGTAATAAAGCAGGCAGTAAGTGAGGAAAGTGGTGTCAAGCACACCATGGAGGTAGAGAGGAGCCATGATGGGTGTGGGGACCAAGTGAAGGGGGAGTGGGGGAGGGTACAGAATAGAAGTGTCTATGCAAGTGTAGTCAGGGAGTCAGTAGAGTCAAGGAGATGGTCTCATGTTCACTCTGGATTTACCAAACATGTTGGGGTACCTCTACACACACATTTTTAGTTAATTAAAATATAAATACATCATTCCTCCTTTCCCTTTACCCCCATAGCCTACCCCATCCCATCCTTCACCGTTTCTGCTTGAGTCTTGCTTCTACCCAAATTCATGGGTTCTTTTTCTTTGTTATTACATATATATGCACAGATATATAAATACAGCCTGATGAGTACCTTTCGATACATAGTTACTCATATGTATCTGATTCCAGGGCTCATTGCTTGATTTATTCAGGGAGCAGAGGAACCCCCAAGTGAGCAAAGTTCAGAGTGTAGCATATGTGCTATGGACATAGTATGGCTATGTCAAAGACCCTTGGGCCTCAGACCTATGAAAAGCCTTCCTCAGAGGACTGAGTCCAGGTGTCAACATATGTCCAGAAATGTCTACCATAGCTTTCTCTTCCCCTGGATATTTACAGCCTGAAACTGCACCCCTACAGAGATTCCCCCTCAGAGATTAACTAAGCCTGTCTCCTTGGTCAAGCTGTATAGCATAAATTCGTCCTCCTTGTCTATCCTCATGTGATCACTCCCCTTCTGTTCAGCTGTAGGCAATGACCCCAACTTTCTGTGCATCTCTGTGTAATAAGCAAACTGGACCTCCCCAGTGCTTCAGTTTCTCCAGCAGAGACACCAGTCCACCCAACCCCAGGGGGCTTCCTGCAATGGTCTGTCTGTCTGCTGCAAATAGAGATTGTTTAAGGAGAGGCAAGAGCTACACTTATCTGTGGGTGTATGTCTTAGTCAGGGTTTCTATTCCTGCACAAACATCATGACCATGAATCAAGTTGGGGAGGAAAGGGTTTATTTGGCTTACACTTCCACATTGTTGTTTATCACCAAGGAAGTCAGGACTGGAACTCAAGCAGGTCAGGAAGCAGGAGCTGATGCAGGGGCCATGGAGGAATGTTCCTTGCTGGCTTGCTTCTCCTGGCTTGCTCAACCTGCTCTCTTATAGAACCCAAGACTTCCAGTCCAGGGATGGCACCACCCACAAGGGACCTACCCCACTTGATCACTAATTGAGAAAATGTCCCACAGCTAGATCTCATGGAGGCACTTCCCCAACTGAAGCTCCCTTCTCTGTGGTAACTCCAGCCTGTGTCAAGTTGGCACACAAAACCAGCCAGTACAGTGTAGAATAAGTGTTTAGAATACAATTGAGATTTTACCTCTCCTTCACCATGCAGATCCTCTCATGCCCATCCCTGCTCCCTCGGGAATTTATGGTCACTTTTTCTTTAATTATTATATACCCACATATGAATAAACATATCAACACAACCTACAGAGTCCATTTAGTGTTACTTGTATGTATATGTTTTAAGACTGACCACCTGGTAATGGATAAACAATTAGGGGACTCATCTTCTGTTTAACACTCAGTGCAAAGGCTGATCACCTGTCACTCAGGACAGAGGTGTGTCAGCCCTTCAAGTCCCAGTTGCTACAGAGACTCCGTGTGTGCCGCTGCAGATCTGTTGTTCCTGTTTCAACTTCTGTCCAGATGCACACTGTCCCTCTCTTCACTGTATGCCTTTTCCATCTCTTGCTGTTCTGATCTCTCCTTCTCTCATTTGTGATCTTACTCGTTCCTTGTTTTCTTTTTCCTGCTATAACAAGACACTCCACTTGGCTTCTTAGACTCTCACATCATCAGCCTCTCATGGATTGATGCTCTGTTGGCCAAGACGTTGGCAGGAGACTCCGTTCCCACACAAAGAATGCCCTGGGAAGCCAGTGTGCGAAGCGAGGAGTCAGCATGAAGGAACCACTTCTTGCCTACCTAGGGGTCTTCAAGAGGAAAAGTCAGAGATTAGGCAAACAATCAGACCCACAATCGGGTCCCTGTCCTAGGATGCTCCCTCTCTGTGCCTTAGAGCATGCAGAACCGGCTTTCTCTTCTATGGAATAAGAAGCTACAATCCACTGTGTAGAGAGAATCTCTTCTAAGTATCACATGTCAATAAAAAAAAAAAAACTTTATGGCCAATGAGCTGAGGCAGAAAATAGGAGGATTCTGGCAGGAAGAGAGAGGATTCTGGGAAATAGGAGGGACATAAAGAAGAGATTTGAGATAGACACTGAGGGGAGTTCTGGGGAAGATATGAAGGAAGAAACAAGTCAAGACTGAAGGAGAGGAAATTAGCCAAATGGAAGATATAGAATAATTTTAATAGGTTAAATAAGTTACAAGTTAGTAATGGGATAATCTAAAGCTATTGCAAGACATTTATTAATAAAGAACTAGTCTCAGAGTCATCACTCTGAGAGCAGGGGCTAGAAGGAAAATTAGATTTTATTTTTAAACCACTGCTGTCAGGTGTCCAGGCCCTATAGACTGGGGCAGCTATTTGTCCTATCAGTGGCTACAGATTTTTCTACATCATAGGTTGGATCTGTTGGCCTCTGAAAGAGAGATCTTCATGTCTTCTCCAGTTCTCCAGGAAGACTGGCAACAGACACTTACAGACTGTCAGGAGCCCCGGGAGCTGTGTACAAACCTCACACAATCATCTGACCACACCTCCTTGGCCTGGCTTCCAGGGAAAAGAGGCCAGAGGAAAATACCTACAGGATGATGATGAATAATTGGTTTGTTTCTGCCCTCAGAGTCTCACTAAGCAAGGAATACAGGGTTATCACCCTCACTGGGCTCTGCCTTGCCTCTTGCAAGGTCTCAGGTGGTGACTGTGACTCAACGTAGTTCTGCAGTTGGGTAGCGTACCCTGGCATGTGCTGTGTCTGTATTTTAATATATATCTTTACAATCCCACCCTGACCTCACTTTGGGATGGAGAACCTGTTTAGGCTGGAAGTGAGCCAAGGCTCACTGGTCTTATACAGAACTGCAGTCAGAATGCCATGGTCCCTGAAACCTCAAGCACCGGGGGGGGGGGGGGAGGGGCGGGGGGGGGGGCGGGGGGGGGATGGGAGCAGGTTGTGACGGATGCATGGGACACAAGTACGACTCATTGCATGGTGGGACGGATGCACGGGACACCAGAGCTTGGAGACTTTGGGGGGGCATGGGAGAGGGGACACGGGAGACTGCCAGCCCACTCTCCATGCCCCCAGGTGGGCATCTGGCTGTGGGAAGCCATAGAACTCCAGTCTGTGGGGGTGGGGAGGGAACAGTTGAGGGTCTTTGGGCCTCACAGAAGTCAAGAATGACAGATTCTAGCTCTTGGGCATCATAGGATGTCACTGGACACTGTGGAAGAGAATGGGTAGGG
Organism: Montemys delectorum; assembly: GCA_019843815.1. Lineage (NCBI taxonomy): Eukaryota > Metazoa > Chordata > Mammalia > Rodentia > Muridae > Montemys > Montemys delectorum. Next base: position 16,253 of record JADRCD010176067.1, on the reverse strand, counting down.
GCCCCAGGGTGGCAGTAACCCCGGGCCAAAAGGAAAAAATAGAGGGTGGGGAGAAGGCGGTGAGTGGTTCCTGCACAGACAAGAGTCCTTGGTCTGATCTGGCAGTTGGAAATGCCAGGAGGCCTTCCTGTAGGAGATTAGGCGCAGCTCCAGAACAGTGAGTACAGATGAAAGGAGGCAGTCCATGGTTTTAGAGCTTCATTGTAGAGAACAGAGAGAGAAGGTAGAAAAGTAGAGGCTGGCCATGGCCACGTGGAGAGAGGGGAGAAGTGAAGGGGAGAAGGAGGGTGAGAGGTTAGAGTAAGATACAAGAAAAAAACCAAGAACTTAAGAGAGAGAGGAGGGGCCAAGCAGCCCCTTCTATAGTGGGCTAGGCTACCTTGCTCTTGCCAGGTAACTGTGGGGCGGGACACACCTGCCTGTAGTCAGGTGACTGTGGAGGTGGAGTCCAACCAGAATACTAGGAGCTTGGGACATTGCTCTGCGTGACTGATAGCCACAAGATAATGGAGTAGAGGGTTCGAGTGGAGTGTCAGCCGCCTAATGTCTAGGGGCGTAGCTCACTGTTCCATCCCTCTGGAGTAAGCCTCACTCAACCAGAACACAGACTGCCTTTCACAGTCCAACAGGGGTTCCCTTTACTGTAGCATAACACTATCTGTGTTCTTTGCAGCTTTCTCTTTCAGTTTGCCTAAAATGGGTACAGCATTGACCTAATAGAAATCTCTTAATAATCCTGAGGTAGCTCTATTAAAAATACATGTTGGGATCAGGGGTATGATTCCTGAGACAACTCAAAACCCAAGAAAGTTTTAAGAAAGACAAAATAGAAACCATACAGTCTCTTGGAGTCCATAATTATTCTCAGAAAAGCATGTAGTATCTCCTGACTCTAGAGACAGCCCTTGCAAGAACGGATCAGAGAAGTTAATGTGTACAAAAACATGAGGACGTTAATTCAGGAACAAGGAACTCATTTGTTAGATACCAGAACCTCAGGCTGTCAAGAAGCAAGAGGGGTTGGCCAAGAGTCAACCAGCTCTTGTGCCAACAGATTAAATCTCCTTATCTTGGCTGTGGTTGTCCAAGACAGAAATATAAATATTGAAATCAGGGTGGAAAAGGATACATTAAAAGATCTCTCAGATAAAGAGAGAGAGAGTTATAAAGCAAATTGAACTTACAGGACTAGGTGATTTTTTACTTTGGAATTCAGAATGGCGGGAAATTAGCAAAAGGACGGCTGCGTGAAACGCTCAGTCAGGTAATCCAGAATGGAATCTAGACATGGGAGCTCCTGGGAGAAGGGGAGTATGAAGGAAATGCTAGACAGATTGAGTATCCTGCTGGGATATATGCACAAATTGTGATGGCAGTGAGAAGGGCTTGGATTCAATTGCCTACGAAAGGCGAGGCTAGTGGAAGTCTAGCTGGCATCCGACAAGAGTAGACATGGATTAAAAAAGTACTTGTAAAGTTTGTTGCATAGGCTGCTAGCTAGGTGTTTAAGATACAGTGCACTAACCATAATGGCCACAGAGATGTGTGTAACTCTAAGACCATAAGGTTAAGTGACAGCCTAATGGAAACAAAGCATATGAAGTGAGAACTTGTGAAAAACGCTTCCAGTGAATCATTATCTAGTTTCAGAGCTGTGCCAATGTCCCCCACAGTGAAGGAGCCTCTACTGTGTCACTGTCCAGGAAATGTTTGGCTCCTTTACTATGGCTTACAAAAGAGGGCCTGAATCCAGGTGTTAGTGAGTAGGGACCAGGGAAGGTGGCCATTCATGTGGGAAAGATACGGGGGCATAAGGCAGGACAGGAGGAAGGCAGACCTGCCTGAATGAAGGGACAGGAAACAAGCAGCCATGAAGGAGCAGAAATGTGCAGGATAGCAGTGCTGGCACTGGGGGGTTAAAATTATTTTCAAGACTCCTAGGAACTCTAAGCAATTGTTTGAGGAGTGTCACGCTGAGAACTGCCGTGACGTCAGCATCTTTGTGTCCTCATGTACTTCTCATTCCCAGGTGGCTTAGGAGAAGATGGTCAAAGAGATGGAGCAAAGATCTTAGCCTCCAGAATGGATGCTGCCTGTGCCCTGGACCACCCATGGCCCAACCCAACTTGCTCTTGGGGGCTGGAGATGAGGTGGCCCAGAACCAATGGCTCAGACTCCAGGAGCAGGTGAGAACACCACATCAAGTTCACATGAACGCTGGCACAAACTCTCTTAATAATCCACTGGGGCGCTCTTCATACCCTCCACCCACTCCCCATTTGTCCCAAATAAGCATCTCTTCCAAGCAGCAGTTCCCAACTGGCTGGTGTTGTCAGCAATCCTTGGTCTCTCAGGAAGTCCTCAATTAGATCCTTCTGCAGGGGTTGCCTTTGCGGCCCCAGCATTCATGGAGAGGTGGCCACTGTTGTTCCTCCTACAGATGGATAGAGTGGGCACTCTTAGACATACCAGCACTCTAGCTGTAATTTGTAACCTCTGAAAGAGTTCTATGGCATCCACCCACCCCTATCCATTCATAAACACATTCACCCACCTACTCATCCATTCATAAACCCATCCATCCACTCCCACCCATTCATAAACCCATCTACCCCCATCCATTTGTTCATTCATTACTAATTCCTCTCTTCCTTCATCACGGAAGTATCGAATGAGATGCACACTAGACTCTGTGACTTACAGGATTTTTATGGAGGGGTAAGGCAAAGCCTTCTCCCTATGCTCCAGGAGGAGTGGATCCACCACACTAGGAAATCTGTGATCTAAAGCCCAGAGCATTGGGTATGGGAACTGGGCTGAGGAGGTCCAGAATTCAATTAAGGCTTCATTACAGAGTCAAACTGTTTGTCAATTTGATTCCACAGCCTAGACCAGATTCTCCCTATGAGACACTCATGCCTAAGGTGAAATTTTCTGAACCGATAGCAGCCCTGTGTCCCACAGACACTTAATGAGGCCTTCTAGGGTAGAGAAGTCGGGGCTGTGGCTATACAGCCTCTGATCTGTCACTCACGGGCTGTGTAACCGTCATTCAACCAGGGTCTTTGCTGTCTTTCAGTTTCCATAAAAGAGGACACAAGGTAAATCGTCATTGCCATGGCTGCAAGTTAAACTTAACTGTTACCAATGACCTCAGCTTAGGACTGAGGAGCTATTAAATTCAGTGGTGCCTATTTGCTGCAGGAAAGAATTCCCTAAGCTGGACCCTAAGCTGAGAGCAAGCATTTGTCAGTAGGACTTGTGTCATCTATTCCTTCCACTGGGGACTCTGGCCTTCCTGTGAAGTCACATAAAGTCACCTAAGCCCATCAAGACAGTTGGCTTATGGCCTAGGCGCCTGTTCAGCTGTTCATACTGAGTCAGGAGACAGAGATGCCCAGGTGACCTAGCCTAACTTGTTCCATGTGCCCAAGAGGGCACAAAATAAAGCATTGCTTCTAACCAGCTGTAGCAGGTAGCCAAATGCAAACAGTGCTGCCAAGCTCCCTGGGGTCGCCTGGAGTCCATTCAGATGCCAGGGCTCCCTGATGCTCACTGCTCTGCTGGAATTCCATACTCTTTTCAACTTGTTCCTGCTAGAGCCCCACTCGGCCTTCCTCAGGGCCACGTTCATGGTAAAGGCCCAGAGAGTCAGGGCTGAGGCTGACGTCTTTGGACCGATTTAGCATCCTTCTCCCTGCAAGTTAAGAGTGAGATCAAGGCTTCGGTTGCAGGTTGTCTCTATTGTGCGTGTCCTGCACTAAATGCCCAAACCTCAATGAGAGGACACAGCACAGAGGGGAGGTAGGTACAGTGTAGGCTTCACTACCTTGTGTATACAGAAAAGAATAAATCCCACATCACCCAAGAGTCACAAAGAATCACTTACTTAGAAGCCCACTTGGATTTCAAATCCACAGATATGGATCGTAGGGTGTAAAGCCCTGTGTCTTTCTGAGTGACGTTCCAGAACAGCAGGGATACATCAGTCCATATTGTCTCTCTACCATAATATGTACACACCAGCATGCTTGAATTGATGAGGAATGAATGGCTTGGATCTTTAAATGGTACCAACTTTGTACTGGGCAAAGCCTTGAAGCTTCTCTGGAAGATCCTAAGCCAGTAGAACATCATCCTCTTCAGCAACCACGGGTAGCACCAGCTCCGCTGCGAGCTGAGAGGTAAGATGCTTCCAGCAGCATTACCACTGAGTCATCTTGATGGTTTTTAATTGGAGAGTCACCCTCTCAAGGTTGGGGACATCAGTCCTCAGGATATAGTTGTCCATGTGATTAACTTGGAACAGCGGACAATGGGGCCTTTACTCTATTATACTATCTTGTGTCTGTCCCTGTCTGTGTCCCCTTCCCTCAGACTGAAAACAGAGACCCTGAGTCTTGCCTTCAGGTGCTTGTCTTCTTTCTCCAGAGGACTCCAGGCCATGAGTGCCCCCTCAACCTACACAGTGCCTAAGAGTGGCCTCCTCGCCTGTGAGCAGGATCCCCTGCCAAGAAGTTCAGCCTTCAAAGAGAAAGGCAGAAGAGTCCATCATAGCCCCTGCCGCCTGCCGCCTGCTCTGTGCTCCCTCTGTGGAGAAGAGCTTCATCTCCAGCACTGCTCCCATGTTCTGCCCTTCTGTCAGCCCTGCTGCCCTTCCTCCCTTTTATCTGAGCCTCCTCCTGAGTGGTAAGTAGTCTGCAGGTGTACCGCTTTTGTGAACTGTGTAAAGATTACACTTGGGTTATTCAAATGCTGACGCCTCTGCAGCACACATCTCCTTTCAGTCCCAACACGGCATTGTAATGCTTGAGTCAAGAACCTCCCGGCTCAAGGTTGTGTAAACAAAGCTTATTATTGAATTCTCTGCCTTGTCAATAAAAGCTGATCACCCAGTGGCTGGGCAGAAGAGAGAATAGGGTCAGACTTCTACCAGGCAGAGGAGGTGGAGTGGGGAGAGATGCAGACTGAACCACAAGGAGGAAGGAGGAAAGAGTTCATGAGAGTCCAGCTGGAGAGGTTCAGGGGCCCTAAATGCAAAATCCCCTATGGAGATTTTGGATGGGAACTAGCCAGATGAGCTTAAAATAGACCAATGACTGTCCAGGTATTGAGGTAAAGCCTTAAATAAATCTTGGTCTCTCTGTGTTATTGGGGTACTAGCAAAGAAAATGAAAAACTGCCACTGTATTAATTTACTGTATAATTCACATTTATATTAAAATTGCCATTTACAAGGGTCCCTCCTAGAATCACATGGGCTGTGGGCATTGTCCCTGTCCAAGTACATCAGTTCATTGTCCCCTATCTTCTATCCCCTATGCTTCTCCCTTTCCTGTCTTTATGTCTCAGTCCTCCACTCTGCACAGTGAGCAATAAAGCAGGTAAGTCTCCCTGTGCCCCAACAGAACAAAGCCCTATAGATGACCTCTGCCATGTCTTTAGCCTTCAGTCATCAGCAACAGAGACCTCTCCATCCTTCCTGTCTGCCCTTTCTGGCATAAACACAGGTGAACTTCTAGTCACCTCCATGTGCTCGTAGAAGGTGAGCTTCACTTCCAGCAGGAACGTGACACAGATCCATATGAGGGTGGAAAGGGACCACATGAATCTTTATAGAGGAAAAGTTCCCTAACCTAAAGAAAGAGATGCCCATGAACACGCAAGGAGCCTACAGAACTCCAAATAGACTGGACCAGGAAAGAAATTCATCCCGGAACGCAGCCGCGTCCCGCCGCCTGCAACAGCGACGCGGATCTCAGCCGGAGACCCGCACTGGCGACGAGGACCCGCACCGGCTCCTGCAGCAGCTGGTGCTCTCGGGAAACCTCATCAAGGAGGCGGTGCGCAGACTTCATTCGCGACGGCTGCAGCTCCACGCAAAGCTTCCCACACACCCGTTCCTCGGGCCTCTGTCCGCCCCGGTGCATGAGCCGCCTTCGCCCGAGAGCCCTCGCGCGGCCTGCAGCGACCCTGGCGCTTGCATGAGGAGGGCGCAGCTCAGAACTGAGGACGACCTTCTTGTCCCTGGCAGCTAACAACCTAGGTGACCACAGCACCAGCCTGTAGCCGGGGGGACCAAGGGCTTCACCCAGCGGGAGCTGGTGGAGGACTTGAGCATTTGGAAACGGGGAAATAAGCAAAGGAAGACAGCCGAAATACCACGGATTATTTTCATGGGTAACTGAAGTTGAGAGCCCCAAACTGTTTGAGAAACCCAGGACTTAGGTTTGTTTAAAGTAGATTCTATAGAGAGCACCGCAGGCTGTCAGCAGGACTCCTTTTTTGGCGTGATCCAACCTGGTCCAGGTGCAATTCCGCGCAGACTCTCCTGGCCGAGCGGGGACCACGTGGCCACGGTGCGTGCTCTCAGGATCCGCTCAGCCAGCTATGGAACGAAGAACGATGATTTCCCCCCTCCCGTTTCTTGCTGTACTTTTCAGGGCTGGTTCCTGATCCACTTTGGGGGAAAGGGAAACAAGAGTGGACTTGATTTCGGGGACCACCCCCCCAGATGCCCCACTTGAACATTTAACGACAGTTAAAAGACCATCTCATCTTTTGTGGTGCTGGTTTCAATGTAAAACATGCGGTACCACGTCCCCTTTTTTTCAACGGGTTGCTGTTAGCAGTGTGTGAAGAGAAAGCTGTACCCCACGAGTGTAGGGTGGGAGGCAGCAGTGAGCTGTGTTGGGTGATGGAAGGGTATGGCGAAGCACGAAGTGACCCCCCTCCTGCCTTCGTAAAGTGTGTTTTTAAAGGAGAGCCAACCCTTTTTGGGTTCAAGGTCACTGTTTCCTGGGTGTGTAGCGGTAGTGGGGCTCCGGCTCAGAGGCTAACCGAATTGCCTTGCTTAGGAAGAGAGCGCACTGTTTTGCAAATGCAGTCCTCCTCTAAGGACGCTCCCTGAGGGGGTGGGGGTGGCGGGTGCTGAGTGTCTGTGCTTCCCGCTGGAGGCCACCGCCCCTGCCCCTCCTCCCGGCTGGCTTGCAGACAAACTGCCTTGAGACAGTGACCGAGTACCACCTTTCCCCCTTGGTTCTGCTGCCCTACTCAAGCTGGGTGGCGCTGATGATGCTAGGAGCCAGGCTAGGGGACTGGGGAGGTTCCACATAATGGGCACTCCAGGGACACAGCTTGGGACACCGTCTCACACAGCCGCTTCTAGTGGGGTCTCGGGGCCATTTGTAATAACAGCTACAGTTCCCTGGATAGACAGCATTGATTTCCTCCTCTGACCCTCCCCCAGCTGTGCCCGCTCGCCTTTGTAAGTGAAGGAAACCTAGTAGAAAATGTGACCCTTCAAATGGGAAAGCTGCAGGCTTTTTTTGTTGTTGTTGTTGCTATTGTGACTGTGAAGTGCTTGGAAAATACTGTTCACTCTGAGCGACGGTTTCATTTTAGTTTTATGGAGTCAATGGCTTGTTCAACATCCAGATGTGGCTATTGACATATCTACACTTCGCACCGGAGTGACTGGAATTGTGGCTGTCCTGATTATAGGATTTTAACTTAAACTGAAATAACTGTTTTTGAATAAATGTGTTGGGTTTTTCCCATCCCCCTCAAAAAAAAAAAAAAAAAAAAAAAAAAAAAAAAAAAAAAAAAAAAAAAACAAAAAAAAAAAGAAATTCATCCCGTCATATAATAATCAAAACTCCAAATGCACTAAACAAAGAAAGAATATTAAAAGCAGTAAGGGAAAAAGGTCAAGAAACGTATAAAGGCAGGCCTATCAGAATTACACCAGACTTCTCACCAGAGACTATGAAAGCTAGAAGATCCTGGGCAGATATCATACAACCTTAAGAGAACATAAAAGCCAGTACAGACTACTATACCAAGCAAAAGTATCAATTACCATAGATGGAGAATCCAAGATATTCCATGACAAAACCAAATTTACACATCTTTCCACAAATCCAGCCCTACAAAGGATAATAGATGGAAAACACCAACACAAGGAGGGAAACTACACCCTAGAAAAAGCAAGAAAGTAATCTTTCAACAAACCTAAAAGAAGATAGCCACTTAATTCTGCCTCTAACAATAAAAGTAACAGGAAGTAACAATTACTTTTTCTTAATATCTCTTAACATCAAAGGACCCAATACCCAAATAAAATGACATAGACTAACAGACTGGATATGTAAACAGGACCCAAGATTTTGCTGCATACAGGAAACCCACCTCAGTGACAAAGACAGACACTACCTCAGAGTAAAAGGCTGGAAAACAATTCTCCAAGCAAATGGTCCCAAGAAACAACCTGGAGTAGCCATTCTAATATGGAATAAAATTGACTTTCAACCAAAAGTTATCAAAAAGGTTAAGGAAGGACACTTCATACTGGTCAAAGGAAAAATCTACCAAGATGAACTTTCTATTCTGAGCATCTATGCTCCTAAGGCAAGGGCACCCACATTCATAAAAGAAACTTTACTAAAGCTCAAAGCAACACTCCACTCTCAGCAATGGGCAGATTATAGAAACAGAAACTAAACAGAGACACAGTGAAACTAACAGAAGTTATGAACCAAATGGATCTAACAGCTATTTATAACTTCCATCCTAAAGCAAAAGAATATACTTTCTCAGCACCTCATGGTACCTTCTCAAAAACTGACAATATAATTGGTCACAAAATAGGCCTTAACAGATACAAAAAGATTGAAATAATCCCATGCACCCAATAAGATCACCACAGACTAAGGTTGGTCTTAAATTCCAGCAAAAACAATGGAAAACACACATACACATGGAAGCTGAACAATGCTCTACTCAATGATAACTTGGTCAATGAAGAAATAAAGAAATTAAAGACTTTTTAGAATTTAATGAAAATGAAGACACATCAAAACCTATGGCACACAATGAAAGCATTTGTAAGAGGAAAACTCATAGCTCTAAGTGCCTCCAAAAAGAAACTCGGGAGAGCTTACACGAGCATCTTAACAGCACACCTGAAAGCTCTAGAACAAAAAGAAGCAAATACACTATTCCAAGAGGAATAGATGGCAGAAAATAATCAAACTCAGGGCTGAAATCAACCAAATAGAAACAAAAAGAACTATAACAAAGAATCAACAAAAACAGGAGCTGGTTCTTTGAAAAAATCAACAAGAAAGATAAACTCATAGCCAGACTAACCACAGGGCACAAAGACAGTATCCAAATTAATAAAATCAGAAATGAAAACTGAGACATAACAACAGAAACCATGGAAATTCAAAAAAATCTCACATCCTACTATAAAAGTTTATACTCAACTTAATTGGAAAATCCGAATGAAATAAGCAATTTTCTAGACACATACCAGGTGCCAAAGTTAAAACCGGATCATATCAAAGATCTAAACAATACCATATCCCCTAAAGAAATAGAAGCAGCCATTAATAGTCTACCAACCAAAAACGCCCAAGACCAGATGGTTTTAGTGGAGAATTCTATCAGACCTTTAAAGAAGACCTAATACCAATACTCTTCAAAATATTCCACAAAATAGAAACAGAAGGAACACTAGCCAATTTGTTCTATGAAACCACAGTTACACTTATACCTAAACCACACAAAGACCCAACAGAGTCTCCCTTATGAACATTGTTGTAAAAATACTCAATAAAATTTTTGCCAATGGAATCCAAAAACACATCAAAATGATCATTCAACATGATCAAGTTGGCTTCATCCCAGGGATGCAGGCATGGTTCAATATATGGAAATCCATTAACATAATCCATTACATAAACAAACTCAAAGAAAAAAACCACATCTGTCCCAACACCTGGAGTAACTGGGACCACCGGGACCCAGGCATTCAGGAACTCCACCAGCCCAGTGGCAAGGGTTGCTTTACAACAGAGCCGTACAAATACAGAGGCAGATGTTGGCAGCCAACCATTGTACTGAGCACAAAGTCCCCAGTAGAGGAGTTAGAGAAAGGACTGAAAGAGTTGAAGGGTTTGCAATCTCACAGGAAGAACAACAATATAAAACAACCAGTCCCCCCAGAGCTCCCAGGGACTAAGCCATCAACAAAGGAGTACACATGGCTCCAGCTGCATATGTAGCAGAGGATGGCCTTGTCACACATCAATGGGAGGAGAGGTTCTTGATCCTATGAAGACTTGATAGATGCCCTAGTATAGGAGAATCGAAGGCAAAGAGGTGAGAGTGGGTGGGTGAATGGGGGAGGAATACCCTCATAGAAGCAGGGAGGATGGGATGGGGGGCTTCCAAAGCAGGGGATTGGGAAAGGGGTAACATTGGAAATGTAAATAATAGAAAAATCCAATAAAAAAAAAAAAAGAAACAGAGGAGAGATCCAAATGACTGTCGTCCTTCAGAGAGTTCAACCAGCCCGACCATAGATCACACTCAATAAAGCTTCTATTGAGCTGTGACTATAGATTTATCTTGTGCTTTGTGCCCCTTATTCTATTACCAGCTTTCTGTGTTCTGACTCTCTCTCTACCTTAGATTGGCTTTCCTGGCACTGGCTCTGTAGATTGACCTTGAACTCAGAGATCAGAATGGCTCTCTTCTCCTGTAATGGTGGGACTAAAGGAGTGTACCACCATGCCATAATTTAAGCTTTTCTGCACTTATAACCTCAGTGATGCTGGTCTCTTCTTCATCGCTGCTAATTTCTTACCTCCAATTAACCAGCATCAACTGTCCCAGGAATCCCTTCTATTTTTCACACTAAAGCCAGAGCCACATGGCCCAAGCTGCCATGTTCTGCTGCTGGTTGAGGCTGGAACACGGCTTCCTTTATTCTATTACCAGATTATCTGTTTCCTAACTCTCTCTCTGTCTAAGATTTTCTTTCTTGGAACTGGCTCTGTAGATTGATCTGGAACTCAGAGAACCGAAGGGCCCTCCTTGCGTGTAATGGTGGGACTAAAGGAGTGTACCACCATGCCATAACTTAAGCTTTTCTACACCTATAGATTGCTTTGTCCCAGGCTTGCCTTGAACTCCAAGATCTGACTGGCTTTATGTCCTTTGCTTAAAGGTGTTTACCACCATGCCTAGATCTAAACTTAGCTCGGTAGGATCTTGTCTCCAAATCTCTTAATCTGTTATCTTCGAGAACATAGAAGTCAATTCCATTTTACTCCCTGGTGCCCTTTTAATACTCAAACCATATATTTTTTAGTTGTCCTTTTTCAGCTTGCTATGCTTGTTTAAAATGTTCTTCATGACATTATACTAGAGAACAAAGTCTATAATGGGCATTTCTGATTCTTCTTTGTCAATGCAATTAATCTGAGTCTCTTCACCTTAGCCTCAGGCACTCTTCAGACAAGGGAAAAAAGTAGCCATATTCTTCACCAAAATGTCCCAAAACAGTCTTTACAGCACATACTGAAATTCTTCTCCTCTGAAACCTCTTGGGCCAGGTCAGCACAGTTCAAATTACTCCCTGCAAGAAAGCCTTCCACATATCTACTAGGATGGCCTATTAGTCCCTATTTAAAGCATTCTACTTCTTTCCAAATCCAAAGTCCCAAAATCTACATGCTTCCAAACAAAAGCATGGTCAGGCCTATCATAGCACTATCCCACTCTTGGTACCAACTTCTGCCTTAGGGTTTAAGTGCTGTGAACAGACACCATGACCAATGCCTGTCATATGAAGGACAATATTTTATTGTGACTGGCTTACAGGTCAGAGATTCAGTCCATTATCACCCAGGTGGGAGTATGACAGGGTCCAGGCAATCATGGTGCAGCAGAGTAGAGTTGAGAGTCCTTCATTTTCATCTGAAGGCTGCTACCAGAATATTCACTTCCAGGCAGCTACAGCTAGGGTATTAAAGTTCACACCCACAGTGACACACCTACTCCAACAAGGCCACACATCTCATAGTGCCACTCTCTGGCCCAAGCATATACAAACCGTCTCAGAAGCCATGGACTCACACAGTTTTTAATAGACACCAATACACAGTGCCTGAAGCACAACGCACTCCCATGGATCACTGTTCTTACCTAACACCATCCAGATGGATGCAGGATATTTTGAGCCTTCTAATCTGAAATGCTGAGGTTGAACATGAACAAACGTGTATCCCCACATAATCAGTCAATAGTTTCCTGTGACCTCTGGGTGCTAGCTACGTGGGTTTGTTTCATTTTTCACAGAATGTTTTACCCTCTGTAGTAGTATTAATAGTATTAGTATTCCCTGTGTGGGGTTACTACCTATCTCAGTGTTTTATGTTCCTGAATGAAAGACACGCTCACATAGCCTTTATTCATTCATTTATTTATTTGGACAAGAAAGAGTTTATTTCATCTTATACCTTACAGTATACTATGAGTGGTAGCCAGGACAGCAAATCAAATGTGAACTTGGAGGCAGACCCTGAAGAAGAAGTCATGAAGGAGTAGTATTAGTCTCTCGTGCAGACTGATTTCTTATTCCAGCTGTTCAGGGATGGCGCTTGCAGTAGTTATAATAAGTCTGGAAAATACTCGATGATCTTTTGCCTACTAGACAATCGGATGGAGACATTTTCTCAACTGAAGTTTTCTTTCTCAGTTTGACTCCTTTTAAACTATTTGGTAAGAA
>JADRCD010176065.1:0-16544 GCA_019843815.1 Montemys delectorum | reverse complement strand
GACTTCTTTACAACGTTTTCCATACCTTACCTTTGGTTCCATCTCACCTTGTAAACAGACCAGTGCCAAACTCATTCTCTGAATCCATAATCACCCTGATACTGAAACCATACAAACCGAGAGAGAGAGAGAGAGAGAGAGAGAGAGAGAGAGAGAGAGAGAGAGAGAGAGAGAATTACAGACTAGATGCACTTATGAACACTGACGCAAAAATACTCAATTAAATACTTGTAAACTGAGTCCAAGTGGGCATGCTTGAATCTCACTGAGATCACATGTTGTGGGTTGATGGAGTGAGAGGACTTGGTGATGGAAGGAATGGGGATAGGAGCAGGGTGAATGATGTTTGGGGAGGACAGACAGTGAACTCAGGGAGATAACTGGATTGGGCAATGGCCATCTCGGGTATTAAGTAGAAAACTAGGAGAGTGTAACTTCCCAGGAATCTTCTAGCAGTGGAGAATACAGAGCCTAAACTGGACATATCCTAGAACCAGGGAACACTTCCAAAGGAGAAATTCAGAGAACAACTCAGCTGTAAAATCTAAGAGTCACAATTTGTCCTGCTTATAAGATGTGCAGGGGTAAATATGGAACAGAATGTGAGGGAAGGGCCAACCAATGGCTGGCTGGTCTAGCTTGAGACTAGTAACATGTAAAAGTGCCTACCCCTGACACTATTAATGATATTCTGTTTTATGGCAGACAGGATAGCATAACTGTAATCAGAGGGGCTTCACCTAGACACTGATGGAAACTCATGGTGAGATCCAGAGCTAAACATTAAGTTGAGCTTAGGGAATCCTGTGGAAGATTCAGAAGGATTGCCAGAGCCATAGGGGTCAAGAGCAGAACAAGAAAACTTACAGAATAAACTAACTTGGACTCGTAAAGGGCTTGTAGAGACTGAACTGCTTATGAGAGAGCAGTTGTACAACTTGGTCTTCATGTGAGACTCCTAAAGTGGGATCAGGGGCTGCCTCTGACTACATTGCCTGCCTTTTGAGACTCCTTCTCCCATTGCTAGGCTGACTCAACAGAAAAAGGTGTGTGCCCATTCTTACTGAAACTTGATATGGCAAGCTCAGTTTATATATGGGAGAATATATATATTCTTCTTTTGAGAAGAAGGGGAGGAAGAGTAAATGGGGGGAGAAAAGATGGAGGGGGACTAGAAGGGGAAGAGGGAGAGGAAGCTGTGACCAGGATGTAAGGTAAATAAAAATCTTAATCAATAAAATATTAATCTCTTATTATGTCTAAAGCTGTGCAGCCAAATATGAATGCAGTAAATTAGACAAGGTGATTCTCTCTGCATGCAGCACATTTTTTCTTTCTAATAAACTTATACTCTAATAAATTTATTACAAGCCACTACCTGATTCACTTTTCCTGTCCTCATGAATGATGGTATATTTCTTGTCTATACTCAAATCACAACCTCAATGTTAAGTGATTACCTCTGATCAGAAAATATAGAAAGTCAGATACTCCGATAATTTCCTACCATTACATCAACATGAATACCACTTATCCACATGATTTACTTTCCAGTATATTATTTGTGATGAAGTTCTCATATTTGTTTCTTGTTCTTTCCTTCCCCTCCTTCTCTTCCTTTCCTTTTCTATACCCTTACCTCCTCTACTCTTCTCCTATGTCCTTCTCTCATCTCTTTTGTAAGAGTAGTCATTGGTCTCTGATATTACATTCCTCTTATTTATTCTTCAATCTATTCTGTCTCAGAGTCATTGAAGTGGCTCTTGAAAAATTGTAGAGCTCTCAAATTGGTAAATGAAGTGATCTATTCTTAATTTATGCAATATATTCTAACATATTTTTCTTACTTTCTTCTTAATTATATTTTACCAACTTGGATTCCAGGAAATGAAATGACTTTACTGTTCCTCTTACCAGACTCCTCGTTCTGAGGTTCTTTTTGTTATTTCCCCATACCTCCATTAAACATTGAAACATTCTAAAGTTTGGGTCTTGGGTATCCTGCAAAATATTCTAATCCAGATACAGAAATCATTATTAACTTAGCCCTCTGAGGCCATAAAGAATTCCAGAACCAATCCTAATGTGTTGGTTTAATGTTTAGTATTTGTGTTGATGTTCTATGAGCCAACCATGGCTACTAACACACACACACACACACACACACACACACACACACACACACACACAGTCTAAAGCTTTCTCAGAGGAAACATACTGGCCATCCATATTCCAAAGAGTAATTTCTGACAAGTTGGTATCATCTGTAGACCTCTGTTATAGTTATGATGGTTTCCATAAATGATATTATTCTAGACAGTAGGATTATTAGATGCCCCAAAATTGCTTAAACATAGGTACACACAAAATTTACCTAGCAGAAGACATAGACTCTATAATGCCTATAATCCTATAGGTTGAATTCTATTGAAATAGGCAATTAATTGAAGTAAAGGTTTTTCTATTTTTAGTAAATGCAAAGATACTATGACATACAAGTTTCTTTTACTGTGTAATACTCAACAACACCTGTTAGACCCATTCACTATCAGTAATTTTATTCTTCTGCTTCTGAAAAAATCACAAAGAGAAGTCACAGTGTACTGGCTAGTTTTGTGTGTCAATTTGACACAGGCTGGAATTATCACAGAGAAGTGAGCTTTAGTTGGGGAAATGCCTCCATGAGATCCAGCTATGGGGCATTTTCTCAATTAGTGATCAAAGGGAGAGTGCCATCCCTGGGCTGGAAGTCTTGGGTTCTATAAGAGAGCAGGCTGAGCAAGCCAGGAGAAGCAAGCCAGTAAGGAACATCCCTCTATGGCCTCTGCATCAGCTCCTGCTACCTGACCTGCTTGAGTTCCAGTCCTGACTTCCTTGGTGATAAACAGCAATATGGAAGTAAGCCAAATAAACCCTTTCCTCCCCAACTTGCTTCTTGGTCATGATGTTTGTGCAAGAAAAGAAGCCCTGACTAAGACACACAGTAAAAGTGAATTAGTGAAAGCATCTTTAGACTTTAATCAACTTCAATCCTGATGTGACTACAGTAAGAAAAGTTTATACCTTGCATAGACACAGTTCATATTTTCTACTAATGAATAACTATCATTCTCTGCTATGTAGCAAAATCTAATGAAAGGTTATCAAATGATTCTACACTTTTGAAATCATGTACCTTATGTTCTTAAAAGAAATTCTTTGGCTAGAAAGGTCGACAACACTGACAACTCTTGTGAGCTTACAATTTCGATCAATAGACTAGATATTTGCCAAGTCAAAAATCCAAACTTTATGGATAATATATGGAAATATATGGAATAAATATTGAAGTTTTATAATTCTGTTGCTATCAAGTGAATCAGGCAGATATTAGAATGGAAGGTAAGGGGAACATTTGTGTAGACTTTTGTCCAATTTCAGTGTTACTTTCTATAAATCATTAAACAGTGCTTTATTTTCTTTTTTCCAGGAAAAAGTTCATCTGCAGTAAATTTTGATTTGTCTCATGTTTTGCTTCAGAAATGATCATCCTATTCTTATATGAATCCTCATACAAAGCAGACTCAAAGTAAAAGACAAAGAAAAAGAAAAAAGAAATAAAGTTAAGAAGCTAAAATCAAGCTTTCATGAGCAATTAATTATTCTTAGTGCTGATAATAAAGTATTTGCTCTTCTTGCTGCAAAGGGCCAATGGTAGTGGAGACATACTCTGTGTAGAAGTTGTTTTTGAGTATCACTTGTATATAATGTGGAGAAATAAAACACTACATAAATCAAGAAACATTGAGGCCAGACAAATAAATAATAAGTTGTATTAAAAACTATATTATGAATACCATGAGTTATAACTCCCTAAATTAATACTGTGACTTTAAAATGATTGATCTAGTATGGTATAAATTGGCATCTGCCTCTATTTAACTTTCATTTCTCTAGACTGTAGTGTGATGGAGTTTTTTCTCCTAAAATAACAAGAGACAATAAAAATTTATGCTGACCTCGTGGTATTGGTATTTCAATTCTCTCACGTTTACACTGGTTCTTACAGAGATAAGATGAGGGTAATATGCCTTTTAGCAGATTCCAATTGAGGCATGAGAACTGCAGCAGCTGGCCTCCTTGGTAGGGGTATTTAGCTTTATTGTCTTGCTAGCTTGACAGTTATTGGAATCGTTCCAAATGTGAAACACTTTTCCTTCACCCCCCATGAATATCTCAAGCAGTTTTACATTTGAACTCTAACTGGAAACTGGAAATTATTTTCCAAATAATTTTTTTAGGTATGAACTACTAATTATTCATACTGATGATTGGTCTTCTAATATCTTTGTGAAAAATGTATATACTATTAACCAAAATCTAGTTAAATAATATTAAATACTAAGCCAACAATCTTTAAGATGTTTAAAATTAAAATCTAATACTTTATAGCTCAGGTTAATGTGGAAATAAATTATTTCCTTCACTAAAGTTACTTATAGAAATTTAAACATATATTTTATACATAAGAAGTTTAAGGTAATCATAATCACATTATGTGAATAAATTTGATAGTTCCATTAATCTAAGCATTAATTTGAAACAAAAAATTCAGCACATTCATTACTGCTATCTATAATCTGGCTTCTTAGATTACCATAAAGTCATTCAGTTGATCATTTGTCAACTCAGTACATCTTATATACCACTGAATACCTAATAGGGTCAAACTAATTTTTATACTCTCCTAATGCTTTAGAAACAATCACAGAAATAAATATATATCTTTCTATGAATTACTGTTGATTGGAGAGGAACAATTATTGAAATGATCAATAATTGAAATGTTGTTCTTATTTCAATTCTTATGAGAAAAATAGATCTGAAAAGCACAAATACTATCATGGTTAGCACTCAAAATCCAGAGAACACCCAGGGCATTTGGGTAATAAACTAAAACAATGACCTAAGAATGACCCAACAATTACTCCAGGGACTATTTGGAGGGTTTTCATGATTCTACAAAGAACAAAAATGCTTACCATTTTGGCAAATGACTAATATTTGGAGTGTCAGGAGCAGCAGCAGCACCAATAATGTAAATTAGTTAGGCACTAATGCACTGAAGGATGTGCTTCAAACCAGACCCATGTCTTAACAGATTATTTGAAGGCATACACATTATTAATTATTGTATAGTTTTAAGGAAGAATGATCTATAATTATCTGGATCACTCTAACTGCTGAGATGAAGATGAAAGGGGCCAATAGCTTAAAGGAGGAGACAAAATGTGCTCTTGTATTGCTTTCTGTAGTATTGAATGACAGATTGTAATGGATTATGCAGTGGTGGAGGTAAGGAGTAAGAAATCTGAAGAGATTTTGATGCAGGAAATACTGAGATCGTAAGCAAAGCAGAGCCTTGTAAATACAGCCTGACTTGTTGGTTATACTGCTATAATTCACTGAGCTTGGGAAACTAAAATATAACATGGTTGGTGATCAAATTGCAGAAGTTCATGAGAGGATATGTTAAGCTTTTGAGTTATTTGACTAGCCATCTCTCATTAAACTATTTAAGTGGATAAAAAGAGTAGATAGTTGATATGCTGACTTGGTGTCCAAAGAAAACACCTACATGATTTGATGTTATTGATTAGTTAGAAGCTAGATGGAAACATTACAAAAGATGGCATAATTGGGGAAGAAATCTGAGTACTGAGTCACTGGAAATTTAGAGAGGGTAAAAGATCTTGTAAAAGGTCTGAAGAGCAATGTGAACCTTAAGAGATCATCTTGGCAAAAACAGAAAACACATTCAGAGTGTGGCTCAGAGACAAGGTAAGGTGTCTTGATGGCCAATGTGTCTGGCACAAACTACTTGGAGTTTTTATTGCCAAAGCAAGTGCCCTTTGTTCACTGATGTGCATTTCTGTGATTGTGCTGTGCTGTGTGTGTGTGTGTGTGTGTGTGTGTGTGTGTGTGAATGTGTGTGTGTGTGTGTGTGTGTGTGTGTATGTGTGTAATAGAGAGAGAGACAGAGAGACAGAGAGAGAGAGACAGAGAGAGAGACAGAGAGAGAGGGAAAGGGAGAGGGAGGGAGAGGATTCATGTGTATGTGTCTGTGTTTGTACTGGAAATCAATGTCTATGCATACAGTCTACATGCTACACCATAGAGCTATACCCTGTGATGTTCTCCTTGTCCTCAATTCTAATTCAAATTTTAAATTCTTTTTCAATTATAGGTCATCTATATCAACATTTTTATCAAATCATGCTGTTCAAAAATATAGATGTACTTGTGTCTTTCAAAATACCTGGGTATTTCTTATATTTTATTTTAAAATTAGTTATCAGAGTTAGATAGACCTTTCTCATATTTCAGAGTTATTTTTTCAATATTCAGCACATATACTCAATACTATCAATATCAAGATAGTATTCAACAAATCAGGCATTTGGTTTACCTGACCAATCTCATGTTTTAATGGTTCATAAATATCTTCAGAATTATTTCTTTAAAAGCTGTTCTCTGTATTTTGTTGAGATTTGCTTTGAGTTCTACTTCATGCTTAATTTTTTAATGTGCTAATTATTTTAAGAAAGAACATGGTCTTCCCTTATATGAGTGCTTCAGAACAAGCTTCAAAATTATATTCAAGTAATCTATACCAGAAAACTGTACTTGCCTATGACCACTCAGTAATGGAGTGTGTTATTGGGAAATATCTTGATGACCCATTATAGAAGTGTACTATATGCCACTGCATATGTCTCCCATTACTGTTTGTAATTTAAATTCCATATATTATTCAGAATTCAGTTTTTTAAAATTTCTGTTCATTAGATGGGTTTACAATTAATAATATTTTCTACACCAAATAGTTTTACATTTTTATTCATATTTATGTCATAATTATATAGCTACAGCCACTTTTTGTGTTTATGTTCATGAATATTTGCACAAATACACATGATGTCTACCTGAGAAAGAAACAGTAAATAATAACTATAAACATGTCTATAGATTGATAAAGTGTATGGTCAAAATAATAGAATGAGTAAATAAGAAATCACAATTAAAATGAAAACTATTTTCAACCCATTAAATGTCAAGGAATTTTAAGGGTCATAGTAGTTCAAGGAAAGATATAAATAGTAAGATGAGATCTAAAATGGAAAATACTGAATGTATTTTGGAATGTCAGATTTAGTTACACCAAATCCTGACAAAGCTTGATGAGAAACAGTAAGTGAGACGTCATCCTGGAAAACTACCGGAGAAATGCGTCTTAATACAGAACTAGTGGTTCACAGGAAGATTTAGACATGCAAACAAGTTTATTCCTGAACCAGAATTGTCTTTGCTCATCCATGCTTCGATTCTGTTGATGTTGTTTTTATTTTGTCTGTTTACATGATATGAGATAGAAACTCTTGTGCAATAGTAGGCATCAATGTGTAGGTCAGAGGGAAACCGTAGATGTTATGTCTCACCCTGTACCTTTTTTTGTGGTAGTGTGTCCTTGTTATGGTTTACTAAGTACACTAACTAGCAGATCTATGAGCTTTTGGAAATTTTAGTTTGTCTTCCTCTGATATTTCCATAGACAAGTTAGGCTTATAAAAAATATAGGTACCCATATTTTACAACTGTTCTGTTCTGGGAATTCAAAGTCAGATTCCCCAAGCACTGTACCCAATCTAGATAATAATAATAATAATAATAATAATAATAATAATAATATTATAGTGTAAGAGACATGGAGACTGTAAATTTTAATAACTTTCAACTTGATTTCTCCATTTTCACAATAATGTCTCAAAGTCCATGGAAATAGAAGAATTAGGTATTTAAAAGTAGCGACACAATATGAACGTTTATAGCCTCTAATCTGAACAACTACAGTTTTATTTTTTGTTATTAATCTATAGAAGTTCAAACATATAAATGCTCATATATGAAAATGCTCTCATTAAATAAGAAATATTCTATTAAAACACAATTAGAGGCATAATATAGCAAACACAGAATTCCCCTACTCAGTATAATATAATTATCATCATACTTATATCAAATATTGTAATATATTTAGATCAACTGGAAGCAAAAGCTTCTATATCATAAATGATCAGTTTCTACATTTTGATTATTATTATAAAAGCTAACTACATTAAATATAATATTATACAATCATACATATTGATTTCAGTGTACTACATTTTTAAAAAGTTAGACAAGCATGCATATGTGTTTATGATATTAATATCTGAAATATTGAAATATTTACATTTCAGTAGATGATTCCTCTACTTGCATGATTATATGGTATTGCACATATTTTATGTATCTTTTTAATTTTAAATTTTCCAAACTTTTATGCACCACCGTGACATTTAATACATGTACACAGATTTTTGATGATTCTCCTCATCAGTGTGAAGAATTTTTCTGTATTGTTTGAATCTGTATAATACTTGTTAACTGCCTGGATAAAAAGATTAGGATGAAAATGTTAACAATTATCTCTGGAATAAGAGAGATGACTCACCCCTGACCTGCTGTAACTCCAGCAGGTAATAATTTGAATAAGGACTATAATTTTGAGAGATATGTGAAAATGCTGAGTACATAGCAGCTACCAAATTGAAGAAATCACATGACAGGGCTAAGAATGGACAGAGAGGTTTCAGAGCCCTAGTTGTTTCAACTATCAACTTCTTGAGACTTTTACAAGATATGTGAGCTTCCAAGAGCTTCCTCCACTAATATTTAATTTACAGCTTCCCTCCTGAAAATATTCTGATTGAGAAATGTCAAACTGAAAGCTGGTAATCTCAGAGATGACAAAAGATATAGATTTATGTTACTAATTAAGGTATTAGAGTATTTTGTTCCAGAATATATTAAAAGGAAGAATAAGTGATTGCACATTTTGATTGTGCTCTACTTAATTCAAGATAACATCCTACAAGTGAGTATTTGCTTCTGATCCAGTCATAGTCACATTACCATTTTGTACTTGTACTCTATTACTGTACTGATTGATATTCACAAAAGTAAAAAAAAAAAATAACATATTTGTGACCAAATTACTGAAAATCCTAGATTTTATCATGAATTCTTTTAATGTAGTTCATTAAAGTCATGTCATTTTTTTTTTAAATTTGAATGTTTGATTACTGTTGAGCTCTGAAAATTTCCAAATTATTATTAATGTACATACATATACACATGCACCATGTATGTATTTAGAAAGTTCATGGGAAGTCTGTTTAATAATTTTTTAAAAATTATGAGTAGATATTACCTCTACAGAGTAACTTGATAAATTGGAAAATGAAAAATAAAAATTTCTTCAGAAAATAATACACATTTGTGACAACAGAAGAATAGATATGTAAAGAGTAAAACAGTAAATAATTCGGCTGGATAGAAGAGTCTATAGTTAAGATGGTGTATTGCAAAGAACTCAATGCCTCACATGACTCCAGGAAGCTCCTAACCACTTGTTTGAATTTCAGGAGGAGACTCCGGAGACCTCTGCTCACTGCAACACTTTCACTCATGTACACATGTAGACACGCAGACACATACAAGCAGACATACTTAAAAATAATAATATTTAAAAAAACAGCAAATTTTTAAAAACACATTGTCAAATTCTCAATCTCATGAAGTTTAAGCTGAGAATTCCTGCAAAATTATTTTCCCCTCGGTATATATTTTCATTTTAAAGCAAAAGGTTTTTTGTTTTTGTTTTTGTTTTTTTTTGGTTTGGTTTGGTTTTTTTGTTTGTTTGTTTGTTTTGTTTTGTTTTTTACCAAAGCTAGTGGAAAATCTGTCATTGTGACTGAAACACTGCTTATCACTCATTGATGGTGGCTGCAGGAATGTCCTCATTCATCCACAGGCAAAATGCAAAACTGAATTAGAATGTACAGATCTAGTTTAAATGTAAGTTAGAAAGGCATTGTACTGTTAGAGAAAATTTAACAGTCAAGAATAGATTGCTAATAACTTTAGCAAAGGAAGGTACATAAACAAGACCAGAAACTTAAAATGTTCAAAACACCAAGTGAGAGTGAAGGACAGAGTATAATACATGATGATTAAATTATAATTTTCAAAAATAAGCCAAAAAAGATATATTCAAATTAAAATTAAAATTAGAACATGAATTGAGTGAGAGCTGGTATCTCTCACATAAGAAATTACTTCAACGAACAAACAAACAACACACCAGACAAAAAGAATGGAAAATCAATTAAAAATACACATTAATGTTTCAATTACTTTTGAGAGAAGCTAAGAAACTGTAAAGAATATCAATAATAATAACAGCATTTTCACCTTCTTTTATATGAAGTTATTTCAATGGAAAAGAAAATCAGGTCCTTTTAAAAATGTTGTACTGACTACCAACTAAAGAGTCTTTCTGAGATGGAGCTAGACTCCCTAGACATATGTAGCAGATGTGCAGCTTGATCTTCATGTGAGTGCCTAACAATTAGAGCAAGGGCTGTCTCTGACTCTGTTGCTTGCTGTACTGGCTGGTTTTGTGTGCCAACTTGACACAGGCTGCAGTTATCACAGAGAAGGGACTTTCAGTTGGGGAAGTGCCTCCATGAGACCCAGCTGTGGTACATTTTCTCAATTAGTGATCAAGGGGGTAGGTCCCCTTGTTCGTGGTACCATCCCTGGGCTGGAAGTCTTGGATTCTATAAGAGAGCAGGCTGAGCAAGCCAGAAAAAGCAAGCCAGTAAGAAACATCTCTCCATGGCCTCTGCATCAGCTCTTGCTTCCTGACCTGCTTGAGTTCCAGTCTTTTGTGATCAACAGTAATGTGGAAGTAAGCTAAATAAACCCTTTCCTTCCCAACTTGCTTCTTGGTCATAATGTTTGTACAGGAGTAGAAACCCTGACTAAGACACTTGCCTTTGGATCTCCTTTCCTTAGCTGTGCTGCCTGATCTGGCTTCCGTGGGGGAGGATGCACTTAGTTCTGTTGAAACCTGGTGTGCTAGGGTAGGTTGCTACCCATTGGGGACCTTCCCTTCTCTAAGGAAAAGGGAATAGGGAAATAGGCAAGAGTGTGTGAAGGGAGGACTGAGAGGAGAGGAGCTGTTATCAGGCTGCGAAGTGAATGAATGAATGAATGAATGAATGAATGAATGAAGAAACAAACACATGAGGGAAAAATCTAGAGAAGAAAAGATGTAGAGCTATTATGAATAAAGAGTTGTGAAACTAGGTGACTGTCTATGATCACAACTGATCTTAGGGGGAAAAAACCATAGAACCAGATTTCTTGAATACATTTTGCTCTTTGATTATTGCATTGTATTTTTTAAATGTTCTAATAATAAATATGATAGTTAAATTTGAATTAATAAAAGCATAATTCTTACACTCAATTCTGGGATGATCGAGAGATAAACAAACAAGGAGAGCAAAGTGAAAGGCCGAAGCATTTTCTATGAAGTTTTGTGAGGATGCTAACTGATTCCAAAGGCATTCAGGATTTGTCAGTGGGTTCTAAAAAGTTAAAAGCCTTTCTTAAATCAATACAAAGAAGAACTGGAAAATGCTCACACAGAAATGTGTCTCTCATTGTCTATCACAGCATAAAACTGAATGGCAATATTTATTCTATGTGACTGTAAGAATTGCTGTCTTTGCGTAGAAAAATAGAAACACTTGACAACAATGTCTTAATGGTAATTGAAGAACTACCCTGTTGTTTTAATTTTGTGATAATGAGCTCTAAAGAATGCCTTTCTACTATAGTAAACAGATGGCATGCTAGCTCAATGAAGAGGTTTTCCTGTTCCAATATCCAAAATAAATATGAAATAATGTCATTATCATCATGTTTAGTCATGACATTATAGATATTCAGGAATCAGGAAGTATAGCAACAGAACACTTACAGCAGCTTTTCCTAAGCCAACTTTCATTCCTAGGATACAAAAACAAAATCAATTCTGCTTAAGATCCCACAAATGATACTATAATTGAGGCAATCTTTACAATACAGCTTTTGCAGTGACAGGAGGAAATGTGAGCCATTTTTATTTTGTTAGAATGTGGCTTAAAGGTAGGGATATATCAGCCCTTAGAGATGGGCAATAACCTGTAATGAAGGCAGCATCTATCATACAAAAATATAACAGATGACAGCATGGATGCATCATTTAGCTTATAAAACAGATGAAAGTAGGACTTTAATATTTACAATATATGGGGAAGTGACTGTTAGCACAGGGGTAAAGTTCAGTGTACTAAAAATGAAGACTATTGAAATGATTACTAATTTTCTCTCTTAATAGATACGAGTGTTATTCTGCTTGAAATTGTGTTATCTAGGTTATTGGTTGCATTTCCAAGCAAACTGAGAAAGCTAAGACAATAGAGTTATAAAAAGAAGCCAAAATCAACAGTAAATGAAAGCTCAGTTATATAAGATCCATATTTATTGTCACTTCTGCCCTAGAGCATCTGGCATTGTTTGTCAGAGACCATAGAAAACCAGCTGAGGCCATGGCATGCATGTTGCTGCTCAGAACTGTTAAGAGGGCAGAATTTGTACAAATCCTCAGACAAAATTTAATTGAAAGCATAACTGGACATTTAATTTGGCTTTATTATCAAGGCATTTGGCGAATCTTCAACCACTCTATTCACAACGGGAAGAAAACTACAGGTATTCCACTAAGAGAGCTAACAAGGAGACTGACCTTGTGGTTACTGCACTCACTCAAGGGGCAAGAGAGACAGAATGAGTGTGCTTAGTATGAACCTCTTTACTTGTACTTGTTAGGTTTACTACTGTTAGAGGGGAATGCCATTATTAAAAGCAAGTTGTGGAGGAAAGGGTTTAATTGGCTTACCCTTCTACATCCCAGTCCACCATTGAGGGAAATCAGGACAGGAACTCAAGCAGAGCAGAAACCTGGAGGCAGGAGCTGATATTATATATTAGTCTGCTTTTTCTAAAACATAGGACCACAAGCCCAAGAATGACCCCAACCACAAAGCACTGGATTTTCGCACTAATTAAATGCCTTAAAGTCTTGCCTACAGCCCTGTCTTACAGAGATATATTTTCAACTGAGCTTCCCTCCTCTCTGATGACTACATCTGTGTCAAGCTGACATAAAACCATGCAGCACTGTAGAACATTCTACTACACAATGAAGATGCCATGGTAATGACTTTACCAGCAGATAAAAATTGAAGTCAAGTCATATTACATACCCATCACACTCCTGGCTAAGAATATGTTTTATTTTACAGGACATGTTGGGCTATTTCTCTTAATTTTTAGACAAATTCAACTAGAAATGAACAAAGATTTGGAGTCTATTTTTTTTTTTTTTGGTTTTATAGTGTCACAAATAGTCTCTTTGTTTGGTAGTTACAGAAATAAAAAATTAACATCTAAAACGTTTCTATATATTGAAAGTTGGTATAGGGGTTTCTTAGGAATTTGTTGCATGCTGGCTAGGATTTTTTGTATACTTGCAGTAAGCCTTTTGATTTAGCTGCAGATGTGTATTCTGGGGCCACCAGGATAACTAATTCTCCAAGCAAGAACTGGCATATAGTAGACCATCTTAAGTAGAATCTTAAGAGATTCTCTTAAGATGGGCAGTTTAAGAAAAAAAAAACACTCTTATGTAGCTGAAAGTTTAATATTAGAATACCAAAGTTTTGTTGGTGTTTTCTTTTTTTTTAAATTTTTTATTAGATATTTCATTTATTTACATGTAAATTTCTCCTTTCCCAGTTTCCCCTCCAAAAAACAAACAAACAAACAAACAAACAGAAACCAGAACAAACCTCTGTTGCCTCCCCCCTCCCCATGCCTGCCATCCCACCATCTCCCACTTATTGGCCCTGGCATTCCCCTACACTGGGGCACAAAACCTTCACAAGGCTGAAGTCCATTCCTCCTATTGATGATTGAATTTGCAATCCTCTACTATACACATGCTGCCAAAACAATCAGTCCCACCATGTATAGTCCTTGGTTGGTGCTTGGGTCCCTGGGAGCTCTGAGGGTACTAGTTAGTTCATATTGTTGTTCGTCCTAAGGGTCTGCAAACCCTTCAGCTCCATAAATCCTTTCTCTAAATCCTTCATTGGGCACCATGTACTCAGTTCAATGAATGGCTGTGAGCCTCTACATTTGTATTAGTCAGGTATTGTCAGAGCCTCTCAGGAGATAGCTATATTTAGGTTGGCTTGTCCTTCCTTCAGTCTCTGCTCCATAGTTAATCTCTGCAATTCCTTCCATGGGTATTTGGTTCCCCCTTTTAAGAAGGAATGAAATGCCCACCTTTTGGTCTTCCTTCTTCTTAAGTTTCTTGTGGTTTATGAGTTGTGTTGGTGTTTTCTTAGCTATAAAAATCTAGAATAGATAATGCAATGGCTCCTGACATTACAAGAAGGCTATATTTCTTCTTAAGACATTGATGAGTACATTCTAATTTTTAATCTTTATTTTAGCTTTATTTTGCTGCAGGAATTAGTTATGCTTTGGTTTTCTTGTCTGAACAGTGATTCAGAGTTTACTGTATAGTCATCCTATGCTTACCTGTTAGCATTTTCTGGGAACATGATGATTTTGAGGTGTGTGGTGGTTACATGGTGATAAAGAATTAAAAATGAGTCACTATTTCAAGAGGTATGTTAGGGATATTTAAGGCCAGAGATTTTATTTAATATAAATTATAATTATACAATTCCCTGGATCTACTTTCTACCTCTCCCATGAAACCTATCTCCACTACACGATCTCAAATTCACTGCCTACTCTGCTTTAACCATTGTTAACCACTGTTGCTACATAATCATATAAGTGAATATGGATATATATATATATATGTATATACATATATATATATATATAGAGAGAGAGAGAGAGAGATGGATGATTGTTAAGAAGATCATACATAGATTCATGATAGATAGATAGATAGATAGATAGATAGATAGATAGATAGATGATATACAGAAATATACAATGGACTGAATACATTCATTGTTGCCTGAATTTATAAGTTTCTAGGGATAATCATTTGGTCTTGGATAATTATTCATGGGGTTCATCTCTAGAGAAGTCTAATTCTCTGTTTATCTAAAGTTGTTAATTGTTTGCAGTTTCTAAGGTCATTCTTAGTCTAAAGTCAACCCTGCCCTGTGAGACTATTGCTGCATTTCACTGTGCACAAGTGACTCATTAATATCATTCTGTTTTTAATTAAGATACCTAGTTATCACCTCTTAAGGAGGAAAGTATTCATGAACTAGGAGAAATTTTTAAAATGTCATTTGGTTCAAAAGCCAAATACAAACTGAAATGGTACAGATAACCACAACTACTGCTAGTTTCCTAACTATTATGAAATAAAGTCTCTTCATAGTTTAGGCATAAAGTAAACAGTATATCACTATTTCTATTAAACATTCTCCTGAATATCCTCATGAAGACACTAATACGTGTGTGTTGTTGTTGTTGCTGTTACAGCTATTGTTCTATTGGTCCATGTGACTGTTTTTCTGCTAGTACCTTGTTATTTCATAGCCCATATCACCGTAGCATATTTATATATAAGATATTTGTACCTCCAACTTTCTTGTTTTTGTTTAAATGGGTTCAAGAATTCATTTTCTGATATGTTATTGTTTAGGTATAACTTTTATCAGTGTTTTTTTGATTCTCGTACAGTTACTTATATTACCTTGTAAATAATCTCCAATTCCCCACCTCTGGGTATTTACCCAAGATAAATGTAAACATGTGTCACACAAGCATTTCTAGTAATGTTTTAACATAAAACACTGTGAATAACTTTAATATCTTTAACAATAGAAGGTATAACATTTTTGTTAGAATAATGGTCTTTGCATGTAATAAGTAAAATTATAAAAGAAGTAAAATTCAAATAAAGTAACAGTTATAAATGAAGTTCACAGCCATTAAGTCAAGGTATTTACACTACTAGCCACAAATGAACACACAGTGTGATTTCATGAGAAACCCAAAGTAAGAAAGTCAGATTTAATGTTTAAAAGTAGTTCCATAGTTGTCTGGAAAAGAATGAGGATACAAGAAATTTGAGTTTAAAAGAAAATTTAGGTTAATTTTCTCATATTTAAACAGTCATATACCTTAGTTCAAAAATGGCAAAAATGTGTATATCATGGTGCTTATTTGTTACATATATTTATCCTTCAATTGAGTTGACTTTCAATGTATGAAAATGTATTTACATAAAAGTATATATGTTGAGAAATATGTGAACAAAGAATAAGCAAAGTAATTAAAAATAAATGCTTAAAGAATAAAAGCCAAGGTCTGTAGAGTTGATTCAGCATTCACTGATATTGAAGGCCTGGGTTTTGTTTTCAGTCCCTCTATGGAAGCTTAAGACTACCCATAATTCCAGTCCCAAGTTGTCCTGTTCCCTCATCTGGCTTCTGGAAGTACCTGAGACACACAGATTATACACATACTCTCTCTCTCTCTCTCTCTCTCTCTCTCTCTCTCTCTCT
>JADRCD010176063.1:0-10517 GCA_019843815.1 Montemys delectorum | reverse complement strand
AGAGATTCAGTGCCTGGCAGTTCTGGGTTTGACATAAGAACATAGGTCCTAGGATGAATTCTGTGGACTCTTAAGTATATACTTTTTTTGCTGTTTTTTTTTTTAAATCTGTTTCTCTAGCCCCATGATCAGCTGAATTAAGTAGTGACTCTCATGTTTACACTTGTAAGGTATGATGAAATACGTCTTGCTCATGCTTAACAAAAGCCTGCTAAGCATTATCTGTGTGTGTGCACAGTGATGGCTGACTTGTCCCAGATGTGCCAGGCACTGGTCTAAGCGCTCCATAAATCACCGTCCAGAGGGGAGCAGAGGCCTGCGAGTTCCCCAGGAAGCATCAGCCTGCACCAAACTGGTTCTATCACCAAAGGGTGGTTATAGAGTCAACTTTTCCTGAATCTTAATTCTGAAATATTTGAACTCTGTCAAGAAAATTTCTAAACTAGTTAGCTGCTAAGAAATATTCAGAAATAGATAGGATGAAATATTCAGAAATTTGATAGGATGCGAATCTTGGAAAGAAAAAAAAAAGTGGCATTTCCATAGCAACCTACAAGTGTTCACCTGTAAACCGTCTCTTCAAGCATCTCCTCTTTTCTTGCAGGGTAACTCCATCCTCTGAAAACCCCAATGGTGCTACTTCCAATGTCAGCCAAGGAAAACCTTCTCTAAGACGAATTAAAGGGAGACTACATCGAAGCAAAAGCCTTGACAGTATCGACTTCTGTGAACTCACTGTAAGTGGACAACTGGCTATGCTTTTCTTATCTTTCAAAAAATATGAAAATTTTATTATTGTATTTTTCTTACAAATGCAGCAAACTTGTTCTGTGGCAATTTTCTCTTTAAACGGTACACCTCCCAGGTCACCAATGAAAATGCTTTCCTAACTAGTACCAGTCTGATACCTTTAGAATAAATCATTCCTAATGAAGATTCCTCCGCAAAGATGGAAGTCCTGAACATTCCAGAAAAAATAAGTAAATAAGGGAGGGGCTGGGAGGGGAGATGGTTCAGTGGTTAGTGTGCTACCACACAAGCCTGAAGACTGGGCTTCAGATCCTAGAGCTCATGAAAGTGTTCCTTCATTTCAGCCTCAGGAGGACAGGCGATCCCCAGAGCATGCAGGCTAGTATGGCCAGCCACATCCACGAGCTCTGGGCTTGATCTAGAGACTCTGCATCATTGAGTGAAGCTGAAGAGTGATTGAGGATGACTCTTGAGTAAACTCTGGCCCCACATGTGCATGTCCACCCACACAAATGCAGAATACACACACACCTATCATACAAGTAGGAAGGGAAAAAATCAGGTAGACTGTTGATGTAAATTTCTATGACAGTAGAGTTCATCTTCAATTAAACGATAATGTGAGCGTCTGATTAACTCCAAACACCACATTTCCTAATAGAGGCAGGCATGAGTCTCTGCCTCTGTGGTGGCACCTTCTGTTTCAAGGGACCAGCACTGATGGTCATATTCCTTCCCAGGCACATGACAAGCTTACACCTGATGAATTCGCATTGGTTTTGGAGGAATGCTGGCGATTTTAGGTTCCATCCAACTCAAAGTGATGCTGCAATACTACAAAGGGAATTCTGGAATATTCTATGTCACAGGAATCCTTGGCAGGCTCGTGGATAGTTAGGAGTGTAGTAGTTCTCATCTCTGCCTCTTGAGTTCTGATTGGGAAAGTTCTCAACCATAGAAATAATACTGTTGATTATGATTCCATGAGACATCAAAATGGAGTTAGACTTTAGCCTGAGACAGTAAACCCTGTATCTGGGGGATATGGGGTTTGTGTCTCTTTATCATTGATGGAAATGGGAGCTCTGTAAACATGAACGCTGCATTTTTTTTTTTACTTTCAAAATTTGTTTAGTTTTAGTAATTATTTTATTAAAATATTGTGTATTTATTTTACTTAAAACTGCTCGTGAACACCTTCTGTAACACAGACATAATAAGGTGAAATGAGGCTGGCTACAAAACATTTATGAATAACCAGAAATAGCTCCTGAGCCCTAACAACAAGGGAGATTGTAGAAAACCTAAGTGTGCTTTATTTAACCTGAAGAGCTCCGTGCTCAGGAGGGAAAGGTCACTTCTCCGAGAAACAGATCTGAGTTACTCGCTGGTGTTTAAGAGTAGAAGTTGAGATGGTGCAGGCTCTTCGTGTGGCATTCAGCATAATTCTGCCGGTGTGTGACGTTAGCTGATGCATCTGGCACACCGTAAACTGTGTTTCCTTGCTGAAGCAGCCATTCTGGTTGGGAAAGAGGCTGCTCTTTCTTAAAATGTGAAGGTGTCGGGGAGGGAGATTCTTGAGACTGTTCATCACTTCTCTGACATGTTTGGAAGCTGGTGTGGGTTGGATTGGGGTGGTTTAGGATGGTTCAGGATCTTGGCATATTTGCATATCTATAATGAGATATCCTGGGATTTGGCCCCAAGTCTAAAAAATATCATTCATTTATGCTTCATAAACATTTTTTACACAGATTTTGGGGGTGATTGTATTCAATGTTGTAATGAATTTATATTTTGGCTATAACTTGTCCTGTAAGTTCAAATTTGAGGTTTACACCCTAGGACAGCAGTTCTCACCCTAGGGGTCACACACAACCCCTTTGGCAAACCTCTGTCCATTGCAGTTCATACAGTAGCAAAATTACAGTTATGAAGTAGCAATGATAATAATGTTATGGTTGGGGGTCACCACAACACAAGGAACTGTATTAAAGGGTCGCAGCCTTAGGAAGGTTGAGAACCACTGCCTTAGAACTTTATGTCAGGGTTCAGAAAGTTTCGAGTTCTCCTGTTGGGAATATTTCCCATAAATAGGGATGCATATTTAAACGGTCAGGAAAGGCCAGGTTCAAATACCGTTACCTTTTCCCTGTAATTACTCATGAGGTTTTAAATTGTTGATAATTTGCCTCCTGCCTCGATCCGCCCATAATCTGGCTGTTGATCAAGAGAGGAAGAAGACAGCCCCACCCAGAGTGACCGCCTTCTACAAGTGAATCTCCTTCTTCTAGAGTCTCTGCTGCATGACTTCACCTTAGAGGTGGAATGCCAGCGCCTCCTGGAAGGGCAGGCACTGTAGCACTGTTACACAACTGGAAATGGCTGCTCAGAGAACAGTAGTCGAGTGTGCTCCTGGCTTTGCATATCTCCTTTTGCCCTGAAGGATGGTGGACTCCAGCCCGTTTTGTTCCTTCTCTCTTTCATTTGTGGGAATATAGTTACAAAGTCTTGTGGCTGTAACCAATGGGAGTCTTTGAATTTATTTTCTTTCTTTCCATACTCATAATGAGCTATGGCATGTTTATTTTACTCTTTGAACATGTGTATAGATTGTTACATGTTTTATACTAAATTTGTCCCATTTGTAGAAAATCAATGCATATTTAAAAAAAAAAAAAAACAAGAGTTTAATAGATTGGCTACTTCCACTTTGACTTGAAACTTAATACTATAATGCCTAAGTACATAGAATCTTTGGCAGGGGGCTAAAATACAGTTGTCCCTGAACAACTTGCAGGCAGCTCAACAGGTTGGAGATTGTCTCTTTTAGGCTAGTCTGAAGCTCTTCTAGGCAGCTTGTCTTGTCTGAGAGTGTCTTTCAACAGCCTTTGTAGCTTACATATGCGTAAGGAGGGAGGAGCTTAGTGAACCTGGTAAGTTTCAGAGACTTCCTGAATCTGTGGAGTTGTTTCTATCCAGAGAACTTGATGGAGTTCCTGTGGGATGGAATGTTGTAGCCCACTGTTAGCACATCTCGTATCTTACTAAACTGCCCTCCAAGGTGGAAGACTTTATTGCAGAGGAAGCTGCTGCCTGGCTAAAGGAAGGCTGTCTGGTAAAGACCTCTGAGAGTGTCCCCTGGATAGGAGCAGATAAGCCTTATTCTAGGAAATAATTATAGGTGTCTCCTGATTAGTGTTCTAATTCACAAAAGTTAACAGTTTTGTCATACTAGATACCATTTTTAAAATTTATATGATTTCTAAATATGTGGTTGACTATGCCTACTACTGAGGTTAGACAGGGGCAGGGTATGGTAGTGCATACCTTTAATTCAAGCAATCGGAGGGCAGAGGCTTTCTGAGTTCTAAGCTAGCCTGGTATATAGAGCAGTCCAGGACAACCAGGGCTACGCAAAGAAACCCAGTCTCAAAACTAAAGAAAGCAGACAAAAGAAAAAA
Organism: Montemys delectorum; assembly: GCA_019843815.1. Classification (NCBI taxonomy): domain Eukaryota; kingdom Metazoa; phylum Chordata; class Mammalia; order Rodentia; family Muridae; genus Montemys; species Montemys delectorum. The sequence goes on along the minus strand of JADRCD010176063.1, from coordinate 6,303 downwards.
ATAGAAAGAAAAATTAGGTTCATACGCTACATATGTTTACATTTGACTTTCAACTTTTCCAAATCTGTCTAAGGAAGAATTACATCTTAACTCTGCTTGGAAGACACATCAAGTATAGCTAGAAGGAGAGCCCCTATCACGGAAGCCTCAAGGTCCTGTTCCTGGCCCAAAAGCCTTGGGAGCCAGCTGAGAGCTGGCCTTCTTCCCAGACTCTGATTGGTGCCATTTCAGTCCTGGGGAGAAGCAATTGTTTCAGCTTTCTCTGTGGGGATTAAATGGGACTGGCATTCTAGCTCACTCTGTAAACCCCGGGGCATAATTGATCATCGTCATGGTGCACTGAGGGGCCTGGACTCCACCCAGTCTTTCTGGTTCTTCACACTGTGTCCAGAGATACTTGGTAAAGTCTTGCCAGGCCATCCAGGAGCTGAACAAGTTTATTCTGTAGATGTCTTTTCCTAGAAGATCTGATCCTTCTTCAACATTTAATACTACATGGTTCTTCCCCCCACCCCCTTGGGGATGCTAGAGTGATAAATAGCCCTCTTCTCTGTGTATTTGGTTTCCTCTAAATCAGCTAACTGTGAGTCAGAAGTATCTGAAGAAACACTGTACAAAGATGTACCCTTCCTTCCTTTCTCCTGCTCTCCCTCTCCCTCTCTTTCTTTCTCTCTCTTTTCTTTCTCTTTTCTTTTCTTCTTTCTTTCTATTTTTTTTTTTTGTGATAGGGTCTTATATACAACCTTAGATGGCCTGTAACTTGCTTTGTATACTTTGATCTCAAACTCATAGAGATCCAAGTACTAAAATAAAAGGCATGTGCCACCACACCATAAAACATACACTATTTCTTGTCATTCTTACCCAAATATAGTAAACAGCGGTTTAGATATCATTTAGACTCCACTAAGTAAGTGGTCTGGAGAGGATTTAAAGTATGTATAGAAGTGTATGTGTGTGATGTATGCTATATCAGTTTCTGAGGGACTTGTGAATCCTTGGTTTCCGGCAAGCATGCACACCTAGAACCAGTATCCCATGGATGCAGGGGGCGAGGGTAACAGAGGGGAGGGAGATAGTGTCCTAGGGCTTTATTGCATGAAGAGGCACCATGATCACAGCAGCTCTTATAAAGGAATTGCCTTTATTTTGTTGGGACTGACTAACAGTTTCAGAGGTTCAGTCCATTATTGTCATGACAGGAAACCTGGTAGCTTTGCAGGCAGATGTGGTGCTGATGAAGGAGCTGAGAGTTCTACATCTGGATTGGCAAGCAACAGGAAGTGACTGAAACACACTTCCTCCAACAAGGCCCTACCTCTTAATAGTGCCACTCCCTATGGACCTATGAGGGTCATATTTATTCAGACCACACAGTATGAAGAGTGAGTGTTTGCTTTTAGATTGCTTACATTCTTAGCTACTCCCTTCTCTCTGGAGATGCTGCCTGTTCAGAGGGCCCAGGCTTCATTTTCACCTCTGTACCTTCTGCTCTCTCCCATTCTAAATATGTAAAGAATTTTAAAGTGGGGGCGGGGGGAGTTTGCTTGAAATCTCACCTCTCTTCTTGATCAGATTTACTCCTTAAAAATCTAAACTGGGTCCCTGGGTAGTGGTGGCACACGCCTTTAATCCCAGCACTTGGGAGGCAGAGGCAGGTGGATTTCTGAGTTCGAGGCCAGCCTGGTCTACAGAGTGAGTTCCAGGACAGCCAGGGCTATACAGAAAAACCCTGTCTCGAAAAAACAAAACAACAAAACAAAATAAAACAAAACAAACAAAACAACAAAAAAATCTATACCAGGGAACAGAGCCCGTTGGATGACATTCATTCAATTTGTGAGGAAACTACTCAGGAGCATATACTTATGCCATTTGCTTCTTCTTTTGTTAATGCAACCATATACTCCCCTCTTCATTTTTCTACCGACATGAAAAAAAATCATACATAATGTTTTCTGCATGGTAAATGAAAAGGACAGTAGAATTAATCTGAGGTGGAGGCAATGGAGATGGCGGCAGAGGATACCATGATGGAGATGTTGCCGGAAGTGTAATGTAGGTAGTGATGGTTATGCTGGCAGCAACGGAGTGGCGGTGGAAACAGGCTGTAGAGATGGGGTCGTACGAGAGAATGTGATGTGTACAGGGAAATGTAGTAGTGATAAGGGGAGAAGAGGCCATCTAGAGTGGAGGGGTAGAAGTTGTACTGTAGATGTAACTGGTAGTGTTGGTTCAGGTGGACAGCTATGGTGGTAGAGGAGAGCAAAGCAGTGTTGGTATGTGTCCTGGCTGGTTTTGTATGTCACCATGACACAAGTAAGAGTCATCATAGAGGAAGGGGCCTCATTCAGTTGAGGAAATGTCTCCATGAGATCCCAGTGAAAGGCGTTTTCTCAATTAGTGATCAATGGGGAAGGACTCAGCCTATGGTGGGTGGTGCCATCCCTGGGCTGATGGTCCTTAGATTCTATAAGAAAACAGGGTGAGCACGTCATGGGGAGCAAGCCAGTAAGCAGCACTACTCCACGACCTCTGCATCAGCTCCTGCCTCCAGGTTCCTGCCCTGTGTGAGTTCCTGTCCTGACTTCCTTCCCTGGTGAACAGCAGTGTGGAAGTGCTTTATAGTCAACATGTTATTTTGTCGAAGCAATGGAAACCCTAACTGAGACAGTATGCTATTGCAGGGACAGAGCTGTTTGGTAGTAAAAGAATTGGAGGTAGATTGTCGTGGTGATGGTGGAGATGCAGGAGGAAGTGTTGATGAAGGTGAGGAAGGTGGTCGATATGGAGTGTTGGATTGGTTGGTGGACAGGCTGAAAGTGGCAGGGGAGTGTCTTGGTATGGGTGGGGATGGAAGAGGCAGTGGTGGGAATAGAATGGACGTGGAAATGGAGGTGGTCGATGGTGGGAGATGGGGAAGTACAATGGTGGTGCAGAGAAGGAGGTAGAAGCGGAAGTTCTGGACAGAGATGTGACAGAGATGGAGGCTGTAGAAGGTGGCAGAGGTGGCTTGCTTTGGCAATAGTAGCAGCAGTAGGTAGTGATGGACATGGAGTGTTTTGGTGGAGGAAGTGGTGAGGGTGGATGCCAACCATGATGCTGAGAGTGCTGTGCTGAGCATGTGCTGTTGGCGATGAGGGTAGAATGGCAGAGTGGAGGCAGCGATGGTGTTGGATGTAGAGCACGTTGCCATTGTTCATGGCCAAGATGAAGTTGGAGCACTTTAGTGATGAAAGAGGTGGAGGTAGCAGAGGTGCGGGTACTGGGTGTTTTTGTAATAGAAAAGGTGGAAGCGGTGGTGGTAGAGGCAGCATTGGTGGTGGTGATGGACTGTATTGATCGTATAAGAGGTAGATGTGATGGGAGAGTGATAGGTGGTGAAGGTGGTAAAGGGAGAGTACTCCAGTGATGGGAGAGATGGGAGAGACGGAAGTGGTAGAGGCAGGAGAGGTAGGGTAGCATTTCCAGGGCTGGGGGCAGGTGTAGTAGAGGTGCTCAGGGCAGCTTTTGTCCTCACGGTGGGACCAGGCTTCTCATGTTTTTAGATAGTGTGAACACCCTGCTTCCAAGTAGCAGAACACTGACTCAAGCCTTCCCAATAATAAGGACATTGAGTCTCTCGTGTTCTAGGTAGTCAGTGCTGGGTGTTTCAGGGCTAGTGGGCCATGTGCATTTTCTTACAGCACTTGGCACAGCTCTGTCCACTTACAAGCTATAGGAGGGCTTGACAGCTGTCTGGCCCTCACATTACAGAAAGGTCTCTTCCAGGGTTCTCAGTTCCCTTTCCAACTTCAGTGGCCATTTCCTGGACCAGCCTGTGGTTGCTGGTGTATCATTTTGTTTACCTGGGTCCTTTGATCAAAAGAAAAAAACCTGAAAATCTGTGGCTAATGCCTGCACTAATCTTTTGTTTTGTTTTATTTTGTTTGTTTTGTTTGAAGATTTATTAATCTCTCTTATGTGCATCGGTGTGTTGCCTGTATGTCTGTCTGTGTGAGGGTATGAGATCACTTGGAACTGGAGTCATAGATAGTTGTGAGCTGCCATGTGAGTACTGGAAATTGAACCCAGGTCCTCTGAAAGAGCAGCTAGTACTCCAAACTGCTGAGCCATCTCTCCAGCCCCCATCTGCCTGCAGTAATCTTTAAGACTGGTAAATGCCTGTCAACATGGGGACACATGAATATTGCTCAGGTATGAGTGCCTTTGGCTGATGGAGCACTGGCCACTTGAGGCAAGCTAGCAAGTGTTTCCTCATCTAGCAGGGAGATTGGAGTAGGCAGTCCAGGGTTGACATAACAGCTCTGTCACATTAGGGAGGACCCAGGGTCCCACAATCCCATTGTTGTGTAGACCTTGGCTCTCATTCCTCTGATCTCAAGGTGGTTGTCAGATTAATGCCGTCACGTTTTTTATTCTTAGCATGGAGGAGCAATGTAAAAAGGATGAGAGAGTTTCTTCCAGTTAGACTTTACTCATCTTTTTAGAGAAGAACCACCCGCACCCTGGGGATAATTCCTTATCAATCTGGCAAGGTGGGCGCCATGCTGCCATTTCCTATTCTGAGTACGGGTGTAGAAGTGCCAGTTTTTAGTCACAGAGGGCTGGTAGGGCTAACAGATTCCATGACTCAGGAAAGAGCAAACAGCCATTTGTTGGTGACTGGCGGTGTCTGGGCTATCTATGAACAGCCCTTAAGGACCAGACCATAAAAGCTAAAACATAAGAGACATAAGCTGTAATTGGTACCATGCCACTTCATGACAGAGATGCATTTCTGAGGCCTTTGCATATGTCCAGACCCATATCATTGTGAGAATGATTCTCCCATAGGAGGCAGAAAGCAGGCGCCAGCAGTGTCGACAGGTCTTAAATAGTATAGACAGATGGTTCACTCTGCCCACCAGGTAGAAATTAAGATGTTCTTGATACTTTTAATCTGAAAACGCCTTATAATTTCAATCCTTCCCACAATATATGGCTTTATAAAAATTATATATTGCAGGAGTGAGTTTGAAATATATTATTAAAATTTGTGCAAAATATGGCCAGATTGTGTTCAGTTTAAAAAGTCAAAAAAGTATGGATATACTTTGGGGGAAGTATAGCCTGGTGACCCCAATACAAAGGGTCATGATGACTGCAATTGTCTTTCCCTTAGCTCTGTGAGCATGTCTGTCTGTCTGGACAGATTGATCTCATGTCCTCCCTCATCCCTGGGTGTCCTTGTCATCCAAGCTTCCAGTGTCTAATTTCTGTGTACACTTTCCTCCACAGTCTCCAAGATGAATGGCATCAACGGTGTCATAAAACTAGATTGCTTTGTACTAGCTGGTGTAGTGTTAAGGGCTCGGTAGGGCTCACTCTGTGTAAATGTTTGTCCATCAAAGGAGGAGATGTAGCTAAATTATTACTAAATGGCTTCGTGGCAATAGGCTTCAAGGCACTGGGAGTGGAAATAACAATCAGCTTGCTTTAAAAATGACACCCAGGGAGGGGTGCCCATGCCACAGTGCCCGGTTGATGCCAAAGGACAACTTGGAGAGGTCAGCTCCCTCCTTCTACCATGTGATTCGGGGATTGAAGTCTTGTCATCGGGCTTGGTGGCAAGCTCCATTTTCTGCTGAGCCATCTGGCCATCCTCAGCGATCATCTCTGCACTGCCCTTCATGTCTTGACTGTCTGAAAGAACCCTCGCTGTGTCTGTACTCCTCAGCAGAAACACCCCAGGAGCTGGTGCGCTTCTCTGGGTGTCTAACATCAGGTCAGGCGGCATGTGAACTCCTGCATCCACCAGGTGGTTGCCACTGTGCTGGGCTGGTTGTTTTATGTCTGTTCCCTCTCTCCCCTTTAGTTCACTGTGCTTCCTCTTCTAACTGAAGACAATTTCATAGAGAGATAGTCTTAAAGCAGTGCTTCTCAACCTTCCTAATGCTATGACCCTTTAATACAGTTCCTCATGCTGTGGTGACCCCCTAACCATAAAATTATTTCACCGCTACTACATAACTGTAATTTCGCTACTGTTATGAATCATAATGTAAATACACAGGATATCTGAGGTGATTCCCCCCCAAAGGGCTGTGACCCCCAGGTTGAGAACTGCTGCTCTAAGACCAGTGTTGTTCACCGGATTTCCACACTCAAGTTTCAGTCTTGGAGATACCGCTGCCTCAGTGGGCACCTCCTGATGTGGTTCCCAAATTGTGACTGTGCCTCCATTTCTTTCTTCCTACCACCACTTGTGTGTGAAAGAAAAGATGCCTTCATCCATTTATCTTACCTTCATTTATGAGTATA
>JADRCD010176062.1:1797-14563 GCA_019843815.1 Montemys delectorum | reverse complement strand
TTAAAGAAATTTCAGAGGAATCCAATCCAAACTCTGCATCACCACAGACTGCAGAAAGGCAGTCCATTCAAAAACCTAAAATGATGTTTCCAGCTTTGATAAGGGAAGCAGAACCAGATGAAGAGGGTCCACTATGTATCAAGAATTTGAATGGCGGCCCACAGAGGCACAAGACTTAAAGAGATTTAAGGAATCAGTAACAACCTATAGCTTGCATTCACCGTATGTAAAACAGATACTTAATAATTAGACCAGGCAAATATCAGTAAAATTCCAAAAGATTGGAGAGATTTGATAGCAGCCACCTTAGAGCCTGGTCCTCAACTACAATTGCTAACATAGTAGAAAGATGAGCCTTCAATTATGGAGCAACTAAATAGGACTAGAGGCATTGATATTGTCAAGGATCAGTTAGGAGGTGAAGGTTTGTATTCTAAATTAAGAGTACACATTACCCTTGATGATGCTATCTTGGAACAATGTCATACAATATCTTTAAATGCTTGGGACAAGGTTGAACAACAGGGACAATCTGAATCATATACAAAGATAACCCCAGGGTTCAAATGAATCTTTTACTGACTTTTTTACAAGGATTAACTACAGCTCTGAATAGAACAATATCTAATAGAACAATATCTGATCCAACAGCTAGAGAATTTTTTTTTTTCAAGACAGGGTTTCTCTGTGTAGCCTTGGCTGTCCTGGAACTCACTCTGTAAACCAGGCTGGCCTCGAACTCAGAAATCCACCTGCCTCTGCCTCCCAAGTGCTGGGATTAAAGGTGTGCGCCACCACTACCCTGCTCGGCTTAAGAATTTTTTAATTGAATCTAGTTTTCGAAAATACTGATGCTGAATGCAGAAAGGGTATGAGACCTCTAAGGACCAGATCCAGAACTCTTTATGAATGGATTAAAACTACTGCAGACATAGAATCTAATGCTCACAGTTCATTTGTGATTGGACAAACAATTACAGATATTAAAACACAATATGCCCACCACTGCTGTGGCTGGGAAAGATCAGGTCATTCTCTAAAGGAGACATAGTTCCTAAGGATAAACTCCTCTCTAACCATAATTCAAAGAGAAACTTTCTTGTGAAATGTAGATGATGTGGAAGGAACAGACATAAGAACTCATGAATGTAACTCATCCAAAGATATTCGAGGGAATTCCTTATTGTAGAAAATTAAGGGGCCTCCCTCAAGGCCTGACACAAACAGCATGAGCCATTTACTTTTTGTCCACCAAGGAATGACTGTTCTGAAAAACAACTAGAAAAATCAAAGCCTGATAGGTCAAACAGGGCTGCTGAAAACTTAAATAAGCCATTCGACAGAGATAGAACAGCTCCTATGGATAAAACAAGACATTCTAAACATATCAAGAAATCAGAGGGCTGGTGAGATGGCTCATCTGGTAAGGGTATCCACTGCTCTTCCAAAGGTCCTGAGTTCAAATCCCAGCAATCACATGGTGGCTCACAACCACCCATAACGAGATCTGATTCCCTTTAGCCTGGTGGTGGTGGCACACGTCTTTAATCCCAGCACTTGGGAGGCAGAGGCAGGTGGATTTCTGAGTTCGAGGCCAGCCTGGTCTACAGAGTGAGCTCCAGGACAGCCAGGGCTAGACAGAGAAACCCTGTCTTGAAAAACAAAAACAAAAAAAGAAACCAGATATTTTGGCAAACTACTATAAATGATAAGAGCCCAAAGTTAAAAATACAGTTAGATAGAATTGAGATTGAAGGCTTGGGGGGGGGGGTACAGGAGCAGATGTGACAATAATTTCACAAGATTCCTGGAATCCAGCTTGGCCACTTCAACTAGACTGCTAGCTCTTTAGAAACCTCTTTCTATCTGTGTTATACTACTGAACTAGGCTTTCTCTTGAGCTCCTCCAAAGACCGGAAGACCACTCCCAAGCAACTTGCCTTAAAATAGGCAGGAACTTTCCATTCTTTAGCCTTCTTATCTCTGGAGGCTTTTAGAAACACACCCAAATGGCATTTCTACAGGACATACCTACATACCTAACAGCATCTGTCATCTATTTAAATTTTTATATTTTTCTAACAATTAGGTTTTCTTTTCTTTTTTAAAAAAAGATTTATTTATTATCATACATAAGTACACTGTAGCTGTCTTCAGACACACCAGAAGAAGGCATCAGATCTCATTATGGGTCACCATGTGGTTGCTGGGATTTGAACTCAGGACCTTTGGAAGAGCAGTCGGTGCTCTTACTCGCTGAGCCATCTCAATAGCTCCAGGTTTTCTATGTACAATAATGGCATCTCCTGTAAACCTATAGGTAAGCCTATGCTCAGCAGTTCAACCACGCCACTCTCATGGTGGGCTTTGGAGACTGCTCACCGGCAGTTTGCCAAAAGGAGGTACTTGTTCCTATAACACCTAAATCAACTTCTTTGGTTTGTTTTGGTTTCCAAAACAAAGTTCCTCTGTGTAACAGCCCTCACTGTCTTAGAACTCATTTTGTAGACCAGGCTGGCCTTGAACTTACAGAGTTGCCCAAACCAACTACTAAAACACCTGTCCCCTATGCTTGCTTCTTTATGATTAAACTAGAGATTATTATCTATTACATTGGCCAGAGAGTTATAGAGGCTGCCCTTTCTGGTCTTGTAGGAGAAGGTGTTCTATCTTTTGTGTAGAATGGGAGTTCTTTTACATCCTAGTTAAGAATCCATGGCACTCCAGATGGAAGTCAGGGATCACTAGTAAACTTGACTATAGCATCTGTCACAGCCATCAATCACATCAGGCACAATCAGAGCACAGAGGTACCCACCCTATACCCTCAGCCCCTAGGCATAGACATGGTAGAGGTGATCCAACATGCATCAGAGGTTCTTACCTCTCGAACCTCCCCACTTCTTGGATGACACTGATCCCATTTCTCTGTCCCCATCATCAGTCATTCCATCTCTTGTTTCAGACCTTAATCTCTGCATATCAGCTACTAAATAACACTCTGCCTGGCCCTCTGGAGAATGCTGGTAGGGAGTCCCGCCCGGGTCAAACTCACAACCACCATTCCTAGCTGTCTTAGGATTTGATTGTTGTGGACAGACACCATAACCAAGGCAAGTCTTATAAGGACAACATTTAATTGGGGTTGGGTTACAGGTTCAGAGGTTCAGTCTGTTATTGTCAAGGCAAGAGCATGGCAGCATCTAGACAGTCATGGAGCAGGCAGAGCTGAGAGTTCAGCATCTTCATCTGAAGGCTGCAAGTGGAAGACTCACTTTCAGGTAGCTAAGGCGAGGGTCTTAAGCCCACGCCCACAGTGACACACCTATTCTAACAAGGCCACACCTCCTAATAGTGCCACTCCCTGGGCCAAGCATATACAAACCATCATAGATGGCTTACAAGTTCAAAGGTTTAATCCATTACCATCATGGTGGGAAGCATGGCAGCATCCAAGCAGACATGGTGCTGAAGAAGCTGAGAGTTCTGCATCTTGATCTGAAGGCAGCCAGGAGAAGACCACTCTTCCACAATGGGTGGAGCTTCAGCACGAAGAGCCCCGGAAGCCTGCCTACACTGTAACACGCTTCCTCCAACAAGGCCATACCTCCTACTAGTAGCACTTCTCATTGGCTAACCATATTCAAACCACCACACTAGCCTTTCCCATTGAACTTCTAGACTCTCTCATCTAGGTGCATATTAACTGCTCTGAGCTGGGGGGCTGTGGCACAGTGCTTCAAATTGCTTTGTGACCCTGCGCAAATCTATCTCTTTCTAATCCTGTTGCAGGATATTTGATCACAGTGTGAACCCTGATATTGTGTTATGGTATGGCTCAGCCTTTAATCCCAAACAATGAAGGTAGTTAGTTTGTAAAAGGAAGCAGCCACACTTGAAAGTGATATCTGAGTGACAGACAAAGGCATGAACCAAAAAAACGATTTGACAGAATAAGATATGCCCAACTCTCACAAGAAGAAAGAGGAGGGAAGGAGCAGTTTTACTGGGAGTTTTATAGAGACAGGCTGAAGAAAGCAAGCCAGAGAATGAGATGGGGCCAGAAGATTCGAACAGATTGCCAAAGTTAGTGTGAGGCCAAGCAGAGCCACTCAGGAGACGCCAGGAGTGAGAAGCCAGATTGAACCAGTCAGCTTGCAGAGGAGTTTGAGCCAGAACAGCTAAGTTGAACCAGCCAATCAGAAAGAACAAGAAAGGGTGAGCTTATTCAGCAGTAAGTCTCAGAGGATGCACTAAGCCTAAGTAAGATTGTACAGAGGCTAGAAGCTTCCAGGACTAAACCTAGGTTAGCAGACTTAGGCAATAAGCCTCTGAGACAACAATTACATCGGGCGAATAAAAGTTACTTTACAAAATCCGAATTCGTTCTTCCCATGCATGCCTGGTTTCTCTGGCTTATTTCCCTGGTTTCTATCTTCCTTCCTAGAGGAGTCCTCTGCATCCACTGAGCTTGGCTGACAACTCATCAGTCAGAGGGTCCTTCCTAAGACCCTGGGGCAGACAACCAAAGGCCTTTCCAAAAGCTAATAGGCTGATGAAGGAAGTGGAGCCACTTGACTGGACTGAGAAGAGACAGGGCTTTGGCCAGATTCAGAGACTCTGGTTCTTCCTTTCCTTGACTCCCCGAAGGTAAGTTTTTTTCCAAAATCATATCTCATATCTCAGCCTGTGTTGGGAGACCTGCGACCCTTGCCTAGGAGCTGGACGCTCTGTACACTTGGTGGGATTTAGAAGAACAGAGAAGTTACTGACAAGGTTCAAGCACAGGGCGTGGGACTCAGGTAGCTTTCAGATCACAAGACACTTGCCCACTCCCAGACTTCCTTTGCTCCGCCCCTGAGACCAGGAGTCCCGCTGTGCGCTGACTGTGCTGGGGAGTTGTGCCCTAGGAAAGAGTCCAGTTCCTGTTTTCTGGGCTGAGGTTTGCTCCTCCTTCCGTCCTAAAGCTTGGTCAGCCTGAAGGGAGTGGTTCTTTAATACCAAAGACAGTCTCGCCGCGTCTGCTCTGCCCTACCCGACCGGGTCCTCGCAAAGTACCACACCGCAGCCGCTGAGGAGGAGGAGAAGGAGGACGTCTCAGTGCAAGAGCAAGCCCGACAGAGTTCAGGTGCCCCTCTGCAGCCCCAGCTTCTGGAATTTAATCCCCTTTTGGACATGCAGGGCTTGGATCTGAGCTTGGCATCTGCTTAGCAGTTCTGTCCAGCTCGAGCCCGAGCCTGAGGCTAGCGAGGCAGGAAATGGCGGCTGGGTAGGGAAACTGGGGTCCCAGAGGGCGAAAGAGGGAACGGGTTTGCCAGAACAGAGTGCGCAGAGCCCTAACTTCCAGGACTCCAGATCTGGGAACCTTCTCCGATTTCAGTCTTACCGCACTCTCCGTGGCCTGTAGCATTATCACGACTTCCCCCAACCCTTTGGCGGTGAAGAACTACCAAGCAAAAGGTCTTTGAGGCAGATTGCTGAAACACCTTCCACCTGTGTCAAAAAGCTCTCCCAGGTGGCCAGAAACAGCTTTAGGAAATTAAGAGTTTGCCCCCATGAACTGAAGTCACTGGGGATGCTGTCCCAGTCTGTTGATATGTGGTCCTTTATTACTTTGCTGATGAATGGCAGAGCCTAGGTATAGACCACTGCCTGGGGGTGGCATCCTAGCTGCCACTGAGCTCGAGGTCAGCTAAAGGAGGGAAATAATTGGAGCATTTCTTTGCAGGCATTTCTGAGGCCTCAAGTGAGGAAGGCTCAGAGCTTGACAGACCTAAGATCCTAGAGGGTCTCTGAAAGTGCCCAGCTTCTGTTCAGCACCCAGTGATGACCCCCCGAAGACTGGCCCTGGGCCTGGCGTTCTTCCTGCTGGCTGGCACAGGTCTCTGGGTCCTGTGGTGAGTTGCCATTTGGAATCTCTTCCATGCCCTTCTCAGTTCTCCTGCCTCCTAAATGTGATACTGAACCATTTTTTCAAGACCCATCAACCCTTGAGGCTCAGGATCTTCCAGCCTCAGGCAGGCTAACTAGTTTTGGCTTTTGTGTTTTGCCATGATTTGGCCTAGACTGTCCTTCAAACTATGTTGATAAGGAACCCTGTTCATGTTCCTAAAGTAACCCCTATTAGCCTTGTGGGAAGCTATGGGCACTGCATGTCCCCTTACTGTTTGTCTGTGGGATGTGGCTTCAAGCACCTAGCTATATCATGAGTGAATAGCCATATAGACAAAAAGACAGCTACACACTAGGCCCTGTGCTAGATACGGATGTTCTACTCTTCAGTTAACAACCATGGAGTGACAAGGCTTCTTCCCAAATGAAGGTCTTTGCTCCTGGTGAAGTTCACAAGTGATGCCAATCTCTGAGGCAGTGTAGCATTTAACAGGTGTTTTTTCTCTCTAGGGAATATGTCAAGGACTGGCTGCTGGTCTCCTACATACCCTACTACCTCCCCTGCCCAGAGTTCTTGTAAGTACTGGATTAGAGGACTTGGGGACAATGTGAGGTGACCATATTTGGAGCGATGAGAGATCTTTTAGGATGATGTTGTTTAAGAGCACCTGTAGCCTCAACTTATGGCTCTGAGCAGTGCCACTTACAGCCGCCATACAGACAGCACTGAGAATCTGAGATTCCAGCCTTTAGCATCCCGCTGTACCCAGCATGCTTTGGCTTTAGAGGTGCTACACAGCTCTGGTCTCTCTTGTTGCTTGCTGTACCTGGTAGATACATGCCCGTCCTGGACTGATGCTCATGAGGAGCCTGGTGTTCTGGTACCTAGAAGGTGGTCAGTAAAAAGTCCTGTTAGGAAAGAACCTCTTGATTCATTTTGTGTGGATGCAGGGAACTGAGTGGCATTGGGCTAAAAAGGCCTTCCCCATTTGGTGAACCTGTTTGATAGCCAAGAGAAAAGATCCTTTGTGTTTCATAATAGCTAAAGAAAAATTAAGCATCTGGATTATAGGCTATTTGATAACATAGGTAATTGATTGATTAATAGGTTGATTGATAGGTTGATTTTTTTTTTCCTGAGATACAGTTTCTCTGTGTAGCCCTGGATGTCCTGGAACTTGCTCTGTAGACCAGGCTGGCTTCAAATTCACAGATCCACCTGCCTCTGCCTACCGACTATCTGGCATAACACATATTTTATTAAAAACAGAATAATCCTTGTCCCGGTGTTTATAACAGGATACCATAGTTCTGGCCCACAATCAAAGAGCTACATGTGTTGAATTTGTTGATGATTTTCTTGTTGGCAAGTCTTCAGGCTAGTACAGGGCATTGTATGCTAAGAGATTGAGGTTTGTGTATATGTTTTGGATGCTTTCTCTCTTGTTTTGAAGACAGTTTTGTTGTTTTGTTTTGTTTTTTGAGATGGGGAAAACCAAGTTGGCCTTGAATTTATTATTTATTCATTATTACCTGGGATTAAAGGAAGTGTATATTATCACACCTGGCTATTATTATTATTATTATTATTATTATTATTATTATTGATTTTTTTTTGAGACAGAATTTCTCTGTGTAGTTCTAGCTGACCTAGAATTCACTCTGTAGATCTAGCTGGCCTTGAACTCACAAATACTGGCCTTTGTGTCCTGAGTGCTAGGATTAAAGGCATATGGCACCACCACCGGGCTATTATTATTTTTTAATGTGCTTAAGTGTCTACATGTCTATGTACCATGTGCCTGGTGCTGTCAGAGGGTGTCAGATGCCCTGGAACTGGAGTTGTAGGTGATTGTGAGCCACCATGTAGGTATTGGAAATTAAACCCAAGTCCCCTGGAAGAGCAGCCAATTCTCTTAACCACTGAGCCATCTCTTCAGTTCCTATACAGGCTCTTATGTAGCTCAGGCTATCTGCCTGTCTTAGTCAGTTCTGTTGCTATAAAGAGACACCATGACCAAGGCAACTCTTATAAAAGGAAGCATATATTTGGGGGCCTACTTGCAGCTTCAGAAATTAGTCCGTTATCATCATGATGGGGAACTTGGCAGCATACAAGCAGATATGATACTGAGAGCTACATCGTGATCTACAGGCAGCAGAGAGAGAGACTGGGTCTGGGATGGAACTTTGAAACCTCCAACAAGGCCACACCTATATGACCTCATGGGGACCATTCTTACTCAAACCACCACACTGTCCTACTTAGGTTTCTATTCCTGTAATAAAATGTTGTGACCAAAAGCTTCCATGTGTCCATCACAGCCCATCACAAAGGGGAAGTCGGGCAGGAAGCTGGAGGCAGGAACTGTTACAGAGGCCATGGGGGGGTGCTACTCACAGGTTTACTTCCCCTGGCTTGCTCAGCCTGCTTTCTTTTTTTAAAGATTGATTTATTTATTTTATGTATATGAATATACACTGTAGCTGTACAGATAGTTGTGAGCCTTCATGTGATTGTTGGGCATTGACTTTTAGGACCTCTGCTTGGTCCAGTCAACCCCACTTGCTCCAGCCAATCCTGCACCTCCTGGTCGGCCCACTCACCCCGGTAGACCCCGCTTGCTCAATTCCTGCTCAATCCCTGCTCGCTCTGCCCCAAAGATTTATTTATTATTATATATAAGTATACTGTAGCTGTCTTCAGACACACCAGAAGAGGGTGTCAGCTCTCATTACGGGTGGTTGTGAGCCACTATGTGGTTGCTGGGATTTGAACTCAGGACCTTTGGAAGAGCAGTCAGTGCTCTTATCCGCTGAGCCATCTCACCAGCCCTCAGCCTGCTTTCTTATACCATCCCAGACCATCTGCCCAGTGGTGGCACACTGGGCTGGGCCCTCCCATATCAACTATTAAACAGGAAAATGCCCCCATACAATTGCCTACAGAACAATCTGATCAAGGTATTTTTCTCAGTTGAAGTTCCCTGTTCAAAGATAACCTAGCTTGTGTCAAGCTGACGAAAAAACTGACCAGCATACTGGCTCTGAACTCTCCACACCTGAGGATGTTCCTGTTCCTGTTCCTGATTTTCTTACCTTCATTCCTGAGTGCCAAGATCACAGGCATGTGCCACCATGGCCATCTGTATTTTCATTTTATGGCCTTCAAAAGCTTAGAAATAAGAAGTTCTCTATAGACTTATATTTTTCAAAACCTACTTTCATAATGGTTCTTAAAGCCTTTAGCCTCCCTTCTAGCCCATCGCCCACCAGAGGTAGTGGAAAGGAAAGGTAAATAGGGCAAAGGAGGGGGTGGGTCTGGGACGATTCCAATCCTTGTTGTCAGGATAGCAGCAGTTCAGCTCACATGAATCAGCAGTGGTATCGCCACTCACAAACACCATTCATGAATCAGCAACAGCAATTGGATCCAGAAGAAACCAGGAGGCTCTGGCAGTCGGCCTACATCCTCGGAGGCAGCAAGAAGCCTTCGGAATATCACCAGAAGTTCTTTGGTGCATTTCTCTCTGTGAAGCCAGTGATGTAGTCAAGGTGAACCAATGCCACAGCATCATCAGTGAAGACCAGGGTCAGCAAAGCCCAACAAAGACCAGCAAAGAGTGGCAAGGTGAACCAGTGTCACACAGCGGCACCCACTGTCTGTTGGCATGTATTTATACCCTTTCCAAACATCACGTGTTCTCTCAACCGTCTGCTCTAGCAAAACATCACATGCCGTTTTCCAGGCAGTCTCCAGAAAAACACCATGTGTCTGTTCTCAGCGAAACATCCTCCTGCATGTCTGCTTCAGCAAAAACATCCTCTCATAAGACAGTTTCCAGAAAAATATCACATGACACAACAGGGTCTAGTCTCCAAAGAAACCAGACATCTCAATCTCAGAGGTTTTTTGGCAAGTGTGTGCTAGGTTTGGCCTCCCGTGTGGTAGACAAGCTCTTTCCCCTAAACTATACTCTCAGCTCCAGCTTTTGTAATCTTGTATATCATTCCCTAACATAGCTAAAGCATGTCTGGACTTGTAGGAGAAAAGAAATGACTGTCAGGATGCACAGAATGCTGGATCCTGGTGTGACATCCTCTACTTGATTCTGACTGCCTCCTCAGAACACCTTTGTTTTCTGAGTGGGAACACAGTAGATAGAGTTTGGAGAATGGCAATTAAGAGCAGAGACAAATCACGAAGGGACAGATACTTTGCACTCTGGAATAAGCACTCTGACGCCCAAGAGAGTGGAAGAGAAGTGTCTCCTGAAAGGGACCCTGTTTGTATTCACATTTTATTCTCTAAAACCACAAAGCAAGGCAGGCAAGCAAAAGGGAATGTCACAGTCTGCCGGCGGTTAAGGGCAACAACACATTGGTTTGGTTATTTCTCCAGCTCATCCTGTTTCAGGTAGCTTTTTAGATAGCAAGTGAAATCATGCTTGGCAAATAGGCAATTCAAGCAGTGCTTTAAGTAAATCACTAAATAAATCAATAGATCAGTACTTAATAACGAGGCTTTTCTACCTTGTTCTACTTTAAGAGGAGGTACCAGTTCATAGAGGCAGAAGCGAAGTGGTGACAGGGCTTCATTGGGCTCCATCTGTCTCTGCCTCTACCTCCAGAGTGCTGAGAGTAAAGTTGTGTGCCACCATGGCTGTGCCAAGAAGACATTCACGACACAGTGAATAGTGATGGTTGCGCCACCACACCAGTGAGCTTTGCACCTCAACATAACTGAAGGAGGGCCTTCTAGGGCTCGGTTGGTAAAGTACTTTCCTTGCAAGCTCGATCACCAAAAGCTGTGAGATCCATGGGCATGGCGATGTGGATTCCCTTGTGTCTCCATGCTGAGGAAGTAGAAACAGGTAGAGCTCTGGGGCTTGCTGCTAGCCGATTGATTAACCTACTCGGAAATTTCTAAACCAGGGAGAGATTTTTCTTTTCTCAAAGAGAAGGTGAGGCAACCCCGCCCTCCAGTGCACATGTAGCCTCTCCAGTGTTGCTTATACCCCACCCCACCCCCTGCCTCGCTTTCTCTCTCTCTCTTTTTAAAGATTTTATTTATTATTATACATAAGTACACCGTAGCTGTCTTCAGACAGCACCAGAAGAGGGTGTCAGATCTCATTACAGGTGGTGGTAAGCCACCATGTTGTTGCTAGGATTTGAACTCAGGACCTTTGGAAGAGCAATCAGCGATCTTACCCGCTGAGCCATCTTGCCAGCCTGCCTCTCTTTCTCTTAACCCTCGTCCTTCACAAGTGCCCCTCTCTCTCTTTGCCACCAGCAACATGAAGCTGCCCCTCAGGCAGGAGAAACTGTTCCAGCCTGTGACTCGGTAAGTAGACCCTTTCTCCTTGGATTCTGGCCCTGGGGGTGGGGGCTGCCTCCCTCACACTGGCTCATCTTGATTACAGGTCACAGTACCCTCAGCCTAAGCTGCTGGAACACAGGTAGGTGTCAGGGAATGACCTGGTAGTGGCAGGGAGTGGGACCAAAGAGATCCAGTGTAGCCAGAGGATGGTGAGGATGGTGGAGGGACCAATAGCAAAGGGGACCAGGGAGCCAAGCTCCACCTGTTACTGACTGTGTGACTTTAGGCAATTGAGCATCTGCTCTGAGCTTTACCTTTTGAGATCATATATTACCTACTGTGTATAAGGCTGGGAACAGTAAACAGGGGCATGTCACCTATGGTACAGTCTAGGACCCTCCAGAGGTACTGGTTCTCAACCTGCCTAATGCTGTGACCCTTTAATACAGTTCCTCATGTCGTGATGACCCCCAACCATAGAACTATTTTGTTGCTATCTCATAACTGTAATTTTGCTACTGTTAGGATTCATAAATGTAAATATCTGATATGCAGCTCATGTTGGGGGTTGTGGCCCACAGGTTGAGAACCAGTGCTCTAGACACTCTGTGTGCCCATCCCAACTCCCTGGCTTCCCGGCCCTAGCTGGAGATACTGGTATTATCCACACTTTCACATGGGGAAACTGAGGCCCAGCAAACAGGGCCAAGTTGCTGCCCAGGCTTCCGAACAGGGAGGCTTCCATGGCCTGACCCTCCCCTGTGCCAGACCCACAGAGCTGCTGACACTTACCCCCTGGTTGGCACCCATCATCTCTGAGGGAACCTTCGACCCGGAGCTTCTGAAGACTATGTACCAGCCACTGAACCTGACAATTGGCGTCACCGTGTTTGCTGTGGGGAAGTGAGTAAGAGATAAGGCAGGAGTGGGGCTTGGTCTCCTTGAGCCACAGGGGTTTCTAGTCTAGGGAGAAGCCAGCCTGGCCAAGTGCTGTGGAGTATGGGAGAGCTTTCTGATGTAAGGCCTCACCTGTCATGGAAAGGGAGACTTGAGAAGCCTAGGTGAGGATCAGCAGGGTATGAGGAGGACTTTGTCCTCCTTACCTCTCCTCTTTCTTCCCTACCTGGTCTTTCCTTTAAGTCCATCTGGAAGTGTGTTTGGGCCTTGGAATTTAAAGTACTGGCCAGATGAAAAATGGCCCACATAGGTCGTGAACCCTGGTCTTAGGGATGGATTCTGCTGTATGTCCCCAGTGTCTAGCATTCATCTTCCCTTGATTCTGCCCTCTGGTAGCCTCAACTACTTTCACCCTCCTGGTGTTCAGTATGAGTGTGCATTAAGGGGTCGAGTTTCTGAGCAGAACATTACTAGAGATCATAGGAATCCCAAACAACACTGTCTGCCATGCTCCATCAAAACATGATGGCTCAGTAGGTAAAGGTGCTTGCCTCTAAGCCCAGTGACTTCAGCTCGATCCCCAGGGTAGAAGGCAAGAAATAGCTCCTGACAGCTGTCCTCTGCATACACACACACACACACACACACACACAC
>JADRCD010176048.1:0-20000 GCA_019843815.1 Montemys delectorum | reverse complement strand
CTAGAGGAAGAGGTGATTGGCAATTCAGTTCATGTGCTGTCCTTATCTCCACAAGGACTCAGCCAGCCTTCTCTATAAAGACTTTCATGGGTTGGTCCACAAAGCTAGAGGTGAGACTGGTCTCTCTCACCAAGTTCCAGCCTAAGGATACCTGGTACGCCATCTGAAAATACATCTCTATGTCTCTTCCATCTGAGCTGGCACAGAGCTGTGTCTGGAGTAGGCATCTCGGTGAGGTCTAAGGAGGTGGGGCCGAAGGCTAGAGGAGAGCAAGCTGTAGCTGGAGAAATGATTAGGAAGCCGCAGAACCTGGAGGTTAGCTTCTTGTTCGAGCAAGCTGCCCCTAAGGGGAAGGAGAACGGGGATGCAGGCTGAAGGGGCTCCAGGACCCAGGGAAGGGAGACTTGCTGTGGTTCTGAACTTAGAGGCCATAAGAGGTTCAAGGCCAAAAGCAGAACTGGCAGGAGCCTGCTTCTCCTGATAGATTTGTTTTCCTTTCTCTCCTAGGTCATGCCCAGAGTAGAAGCATGAATGACATCTCTCATACCCCAAACACAGACCAGGTAGGAGAGCTCTGCCCTAGGACTGCAGAGGCAGGCAGGAAAAGAGGAGGAAGCCTCTGGTTTCACAGACAGAGAGCCCTTGAAAACCTCTCAGGGAGCAGAAGTCCCCCAAGACTAAGAAGAACTTAGAAGTAACCTTTCCTAGGACATTTTCATTGTCGGGTGTCTCTGGAGATGTGAAGTCATAAAGACAGAGGGTAGGAATAGTTTGGGCACAGGACTTGTCTGGTACACTAGAGTAGGTCACTCCATCTGTTTGACCTCTTGCCCTGGACAGCTGGTAGCTAGTGGCACTGGAGTGCCACCCCACTCACAGTCTCAGTTTAAAAGTCTAAGAATTGTAAGTTCCCAGGAGGTCCCCTTGGGGGAACTAGAAACACAGAGACATCCAGCACCCTTGGAGTCTGGTCCAGAGATTCCTATGAGTAAGGATGCAGGGCAAAGGGCAAACAGACCGTGGAACAGACTTCACTCCACCACCAAAGGAGAAGGCCGGAGTGAGGGCTGGGCAGCTTACCACTAAGTGGTACATCTGTTCCAACAAGGAGGCTGCAGGTGAGAGCTAGGTTCAGCAAGCCCAGGGCTCTCCTCTGACTGCTTGGTTCACACAACAAAGGAGTGTTTTGGGGTCTACTCAGTGACTCGATCCTACCATCGATCACAGTGTAATTGGTACAGGGTTAACAAATGTTGAATTTCTTCGCCTACAGAGCTAGAGAGAATATTTGGTTGTTTATTTCTGTCTCTTGAAAATTTCTACAGAAAGTGTGTGTGTGTGTGTGTGTGTGTGTGTGTGTGTGTGTGAAAAGATCAGAAGAGAGCATCAGATCCTCTGGAGTTGGAGCTAAAGGCAGTTGTGAGCTGCCAGACTGGGTTCTGGGAACTGAACTCTGGCCCTCCATAAGAACAGCAGGGGTCTTGACCACTTACTCATCTCTCCAGCCCCTGGGGAGATTTTATTTTTATTATTTTTAGTTTTTCAAGGCAGGGTTTCTCTGTAGCCCTGGGTGTCCTGAGACTGGCTCTGTAGACCAGGCTAGCCTTGCATTCAGTGATCCTCCTGCCTCTGCCTCTCAAGTACAGGGACTAAAGGTGTGCGCCACCACACTTGGCCACTCCTGGGGAGATTATAAAGTTAGACCTCCATTGTTATCTGAAGTGAGACTCTGAGCATACCAGGTCTTCTTGGGTATGTCGTTTTCCTCTCGGAGCAGCGGAAAAACAAATTCATGAAGAAGATCCCCAAGGACTCAGAAGCCTCCAACGTGCTCGTGGGCGAGGTGGACTTCCTGGACCAGCCATTCATTGCGTTTGTTCGTCTTGTCCAGTCTGCCATGCTGGGAGGGGTGACAGAGGTGCCTGTCCCCACCAGGTGAGCCCCTGAAAAGTATCACCACACCCATCTTCAGGGAGCCACTCCCATGCAGTCAGGAAGCAGGGATGTTCTTATATTATAGAGCCCAGCATGGTGGTGCTCACCTTTCTTCCCAGCACCCAGCAGGTGGAGCTCTGTGTGTTCCAGGCCAGCCAGGACAACAGTAAGACCCTCACAAAAGAGAGAAGGGTTGGAGGGGGAGGCGGTAGCCAGGAAGCAAGTGGTTGAGTGGGCCAGGCAGCAGTGCAAATGTAAGGATGCTCCCAGAGAGCACAGTGAGGGCAGAAGCAGAAATATTTCTTCAACAAATGAAATAGCCAAAGGGAGATTCTGAGGCAGGCGAGGTGATTAAGTGGGCATTTGTTACCAAGTCAAACAATGTGAGCTCAGTCCTGGGAACCCACGTAGTAAAAGGAGAGAACTGACTCCTGTCAATTGTCTTCCAAACGTTTGCCGTGGTGTGTGTGGCGTGACACGTGTGTACATACCACATATACACAGTAATAGCTAACTAAATAAATGGAGAAAAGAAGAACCAGATATGGTGGCTAGCCTGTGATCCCAGCACTTGGGAGGGAAAGACAGGAGGATCAGGCATTCAAAATCACCCTTGACAACATAAAGTGTTTGAGCTTGGGTTACATAAGACCCCGTCTTTAAAACAAACAAACAAAAAAGAAATAATAATAATAATAATAAGTAAGTGTAATAATAATAATAATAATAATAATAATAATAATTTAAAAATAGGAGGGGAAAGATGACGCAATGGTTAATGGTACTTCCTACTCTTGCAGAGGACCTGAGCGCAGTTCTAGCATCCATGGCTCATAATCACCTGCAACTTCAGTTCATGGGATCCAGTGCCCTCTTCTGGCCTTCTCAGGCACTGCATCCACATGTACATAACCTTCATACGGACATGCATAAAATTAAAAATAATAATGATAATGATGATTTTTAAATGATTCAAAGGATTGAAAGGTTACTAATGGATACATTGAAGGCCCGAGAATTCTTCTCCTCACCTGTTTCTATTTTTCCCTCTCTGGTTCTTCTCCCTTCATCTTCTTTGTAGGTTTCTGTTCATACTTCTCGGACCTTCCGGGAGAGCAAAATCCTATAATGAAATTGGCCGAGCCATTGCAACTCTCATGGTGGATGATGTAAGTGAAAATGAGAAGCACATCCTCCTTTCTGGGTGCTAATGGCTGATGTACTGGCACAGCCTCCCCCTCTCCCTGTCATCACCAATTATCTAACAAGCACATCTGAGCCCCTACTGTGCACTAGGGACATAAGGATTATGAGATTCAGAGAGTAGAACCAGACCCTCTCATTTAGGAGCACTATCCAGGGAGAGGGACAGATCTGCAATAATGAAATAATAATAATAATAAAAAAATAGAATTAACCATGTGCTGTCTGGCTGGGAAGCCAAGGGAGGCTCTGCAGATAAAAGACTAAGTAAACAGGAAGCAGGTAGACTGACATGGCCCTGAGGTGCTAGCCTTCCAGAAGCTAATGGAAGTGCAGTGGTGTAAGCTCAGTGTCAACGATCCGCAAGGGCAAGAGCAATGACCTCAGCCAGAGGCTATATACATCCTGGGGGAGGAGCCCAAAGGTCCTATTCTGTCCCCAGAGCATTGAGGAGCTGGAAGGCTTTAAACACATGCATAACTCCATCAAATCTGTAAGTCTTTTTGTAACCTGACTCCCTCTAGGGTGGAAAGTATGGGCAGTGATGAATGGATTTGAGAACTGGACTCAAACTGAGGTCTGTAGAGGTTTTCTTGTGTGCTTGCTCTGTGGAAAACAGAAATGAAGAAGGTGGGGGAACTCAACAGACGTCTTACAGTGGTCTTAGCTGGGGTCAGTGTCTAGGATGAGTGTGTCCAAGTTCTTTGGCTCTTGCTCAAAGACTTGGTATAAAGCCACACAAAGAGTTGCAGAAGCAGTAGGGGGACTTGATTCAAAGCAAAGAGATAGAACAGGCCAGGTACAATCAAGAGTGACTGTGGGCCACATGAGTGAGAGTACCCAGGAACCCTGATTATTGTTTGGGGTTTGTTTTTATGGGGTTCAAGAGAAGGAGGCATGTTAGTTTGGGTGGTTCTTTAAATGACAGGCTAACGTATATAGCCATCTTTCTGTTATGAATGTCCCTAATTTTGCATAGGTATAAGAAGTTTGAGTTATTACACAAACCTAGCTCAGGACCTCCCTAGTTTCTTATCCAGACAGAAGGATAGAATAGAATCTATATGCTTGGTGGTTGTTAAAGGGAGGAGACAGTTCTGTTGTTCAGAGTGGAGTGTGTGTACAGCTCAGTGCAGGTGGGGACCCTAGATTGCTAATAAATTGCTAGGTACATGTGCAGAAAGGCATATGTGTACATAGTGTAGTATAAAGGTTCTAGGCTGCCAAATGCACTATTAGAAGAGGTGAGTGTATATAGCCCAAATCAAGAGGAGTCCCACGTTGGTAAGCTATTCTCTATTTGCTTGCTTGTCTCTGACGGATCACAGAGGCTTGGGTTTCAGATCTCAGATGGCTGCCTGCTCTTAGAACTGGCCCTTTCCTATTGTTCCCTATTTCCCTTTCTGTCCTTTGTCCTTATCCACCCACTGAAACCAAGTGGGCATCCTGAGCAATGGCTAGAATTGGTTCCTTTAACAATAGCTGTGATGTGCTCACTCCTAGGAGAGGAGAGCTGAGTCTTCTTTTCTCCTTCCTCTTTTTTCATCCTTCCCCATTCCTCACCAGCTCTTCAGCGATGTGGCTTATAAAGCTCGGAACCGAGAAGATCTGATCGCAGGAATTGATGAATTCCTGGACGAGGTCATTGTCCTTCCCCCTGGAGAGTGGGATCCAAACATCAGAATTGAGCCACCCAAGAAAGTCCCTTCAGCTGACAAGAGGTGTGTGTTAGGGATAAGAGCAACAGAGGGGACTACACACCGGCATTTTCTTCTCCTTGTAGCCATCGGAAGCCAACACAGCCATTTATGAACAGCTGTAAAGTCAGGAGTAGGGGGTTGTGTAGGGGACAGATATTACTGAGTCATTTTCTGTCTTTCTGTGGTATGCGCATGTGTGGGTTCACATCTGAATATGTGTGGGTGCATATGTGGAGGCCTGAAGGTGACACCAGGGAATTCTTCTTCATTGCTTTCCAAACCTTATTCACTTAGGCAGAATCTCTCAATGAACCCAATACCGCAGACAGATTTGGCTAGTCTTTTTCTAGTTTGTTCTGGGGTTCCCCTGTGTTGGAATTCGAAGTGGCTGCCTTGCCATCATATGGCTTCTGGGAATCCCAACTCTTGCCCTCTTGTTTGTGTAGCAAATGCTTTAACAGCTGAGCTCTCTCCCCACTCCCATCTTCATTTCCCCTGCATATATATATACATATATATATATGTATATATATATATATATACATATATATATGTATATGTGTGTATATATATATGGTAAAGGGACAGTCCTGAGGGACTGGGCTCTTCCCAGCATTGAGAGCCCTGCTCTGCCCCATCTGCTTTCTCTTTCAGGAAATCTGTGTTCTCTCTGGCAGAGACCAGCCAGATGAATGGCTCTGTGGCTGGAGGCGGAGCCTCGGCTGGAGGAGGCGGCAGTAGCGGAGGGGCTGGAGGCAGCGGGGCCGGCGGAGTAGGCAGTGGCGACGAAGCTGAGATGCCAGCTATGCACGAAATCGGGGAGGAGCTGATCTGGACCGGAAGGTGCCCGCTCCACACCTGGCAGAGAGCCTGCTGTCCTGAACCCTTTGTTCTTCCGGTCCCGTTAGCGATCCTCACGCAGCTCTGTGCAGCGCCCCCTAGGGGATGGTGTCTGACCACTACAGTCGTTCCGCACTCTAGTTGACTCTTGTGAATCTTACAGAATTGGGTGGGGTGAAATGAACAGAAGAATCCCACCCATGAGGAAGGCACCCGGAAACATTTCTCTAAACATTCTTTAGTTATTGTATCCTATAGCGGCAGAAACAATGTACCACAAGCAAGGTAGTGTAAAAGTACCGAGATCCATTTCCACATGGGTGTGAGATAAGAAGGTTAAAATGGAGATGTCACCAGGGAGCAGAGCCATGGAGGATCCTACCTGTGATTCCTGGCACTGGGAAGACTGAGGCAGGAGAACTGCTGCAAGTTCCAGGCCATCCTGTGTTATATAGTGTGAGGCCCTATCTCAACCCTACTCCTTAAATAAACGTGCCAGCAGCGCACCACTGCCTTTAAGCCTCTAGGAACTCCCTTCACCTCCTTGAAAGACAGCCAGGAGTCTCATGGCACTCCTTAATTTGGCTGTTGCATTGCCTCAGTTTTTGTCTATGAAGTCACATGGCCTTGTCCCTGTGTGATGTCTTTGGGATATCTTTGCCCCATTTCTATAAGGGCTGGGTCAAAGCATTCTTAACCACCTCATTGTAACTTAATTACATTCCCCCCAACCCCCAACCCCTTTGTGGTCTCAAGAAACCCAGGCTGACATCAAGCTTGCTACAGGCTAAGGATGACTTTAAACTGATGATGCATGCCCCTGTCCCTTCCTCTCCAGTGCTGAATTCACAGGACAAGCATCACCATGCTTGTCTTATAAACCAGGGCTTCATGCATACTATGCAAATAATCTACCAAGTGAGCTTCATTCCCAACCCAGAGACTTTCTAAATAAAATCATATTCACAAGTATACCAGGGGTTGGAGATTTAATGTATCTTTTTAAAAGAAGATAACATTAAAACCTTAATGTTATTAAAAAAAAAAAAAAAAGCTTCATTTTCTTCTCTTCTTCTGGGGAACAAGAAAAAATTGTCCTGGCCTCCCTGGCTGCTCCTGGAGTCACCCAGGTTGATCTAGGTTTAGGAAAGTCCAGAGAAGTACAAGGCTCTGTGCAAACAAAGCCGTTGGGAGTGAAGCTGTGTGCTGAGTCTCACTGTGATAAGATTCTCTGACAAAAGCTCCTGAAGGGAGAAAGATTCAAAGTTTAGGTTACAGCTCCTCATGCTGGGAAAGTCAAAATGCAGGAGCTGGAGGGAACTGGTCACATTGTATCCACAGCTGAGACACGAGAACACTAAGTACTAGCTCATTCTCATCTCATTTTTTTTTTCACTTTATTCAGTCCAAGATCTCCTGCCCAAGGGGCACCCTCACTGTCACTCAAGATGGGCCTTCCCAATCAATCCACAAAGTCAGGATAACCCCCAACAAGCATACGCAGAGACCCATCTTCCAAATGATCATAGATCCTGTGAAGCTGACAGTTACTGCTAACCATCCCATGTTACATGGCTTGGGTTGAGCAAAGTCAGGAGGAGGAAGACCCCCTTAGTAGAATATTTGCATTGTAACTTCCTTCTCTCAAACTGTTTGTGTCCACCCTCCCCAGTATGGATGGTGATGACTGCAAACTTTCAGGCCTACAAGAATCATGTCTGGTTCTCAATGTTCTGGTAGAGGGAGTGTAACTCCATCTACCCCCGGTCCTCACTCCTGAGGGCCCTGGAGGCATCCCTACCCTTCCTGGTGTCTGTGGAGGGTAGATGTCTTCTGCCTGTCTCAAGCAGGTTCTTCGGAGGACTGCGTCTGGATGTAAAGAGGAAGCTGCCCTGGTTCCCAAGTGACTTCTACGATGGCTTCCACATCCAGTCCATCTCTGCTGTTCTGTTCATCTACCTCGGCTGTATCACCAACGCAATCACCTTCGGTGGGCTTCTGGGGGATGCCACAGACAATTATCAGGTGGGTGTGAGCTGGGTGCGTAAGAGCAAATGTCAGTCAAATCTACTGTCAGCGAGTGAGAGTAAGGAGTTCAGTTTGTAATCCCAACACCACGGTGTGTCTATAGCCCTGAGTCTGGCCATCACTTAATAAGACTGTTTATCCTTCCAATAAAATAGCAATTTTTTGGATGATGTAAATAGGCTGGACTTTTCTGGAAATCACTCACATTGATGCTTGCTACTTTCCCCACTGATAATTTAATGAACTTAACCAGCATGTTTAGTTGGCTAATTATGACCTTCTCCCTACATTTTATTTTTAAAATTATTTTATTTTGTATCTGAGTGGTTTTGCTTGCATGTATGTCTGAGTACTGTGTGCACTCAGTGCTCCTGGGGGCTGGGAACCTGGAGCACACTGCACAGCCTACAGGCAGCTCAAGAGGCTGAAGACCATCCTTTCCAGGTGGTGTGATCTCTCTGAGCCTCTTTCAGGCAGCTCAGTTTGCCTGCAACGATCTCTCAGCAAGCCTTACCAGTTTCTATGCTTGGTGGCCGACTGACTGGTGTGTCTAGTCAGCTTCAGGGACTTCCTGAAGCTGTTGGGTTGTTCATTTCCTGAGCTTAAGAAGCATCCTTGCAGGATGGAAAGTTTCATCCCTCTCTCCTCACATAAAGATGCCGTGTCCTAATGAGCTTCCCTCCAAGACAGAAGGTTTCAATCTCAGAGGAAACTGCTGCACAACAGTCTCTCCTGCCTCCCTGAGCCTCCTGCTCTCTTACACAACAGGGAGTAATGGAGAGCTTCCTGGGCACTGCCATGGCTGGCAGCTTGTTCTGCCTCTTCTCCGGGCAGCCTCTCATCATCCTCAGCAGCACAGGACCCATCCTCATCTTTGAGAAGCTCCTCTTTGACTTCAGCAAGTAGGTACCACATGGTGGGCTCCATGCCTACTCCTGCATCTGAGGCATTCAGCCAAGCCAGGGTGAAAGGATAGACCCATGCTGGGTGGGGGCCTGAGGGGTAGAAGGAAGGGGATCTGTAAGGAGACCCCATAGGCATGTTGAACTGCGGTTGTTGGGTGGGTCTTTCTGACTCCTATCAGTTGCCTACCTTGAAGTCTCTTGAGTACAAATTAGCACATAGCAAGCACATGGGAGCAAGCCAGCCAAACCACACCATTCTCACTGGAAACTCAGTGCTGTATAGGAAGAGCCTGGGCTCACAAGCCCACAGTTATCTCCCAGCATCGCAGGCTCAGTTGCCTTGTGGGTTTGGGATGGACCATTCCTAAGGCTGCTCCACCCTGGTCATCTCAGATGATCTACTGAGCGCTTCCTGACAGTGAGGTCCTTTCTTAGAATTTCCAAAGACCAGACACCCCAGAGCTGGGGAGGTGGCTCAGTCAGTAAGGTGTTTGCCCTGTGAGCCTGAGGACCCAAGTTCAAGGTCCAGAACTCACCCATATGTAAAATCAGGGTGGCTTCTAATCCTGGTGCTTGGGAGGCAGAGATGGGTGGATCCCTAGCCTCCCTGGAGGATTCTACACATGTGTGCCAGTATATGTATAAACCCACAGGTACATGCGCATATACACACAGAGTAGACAACCCAGCCCAGGAATTGTCCTTGTCCTGTCCTTTGGCAGGTGTTTGTGCTACAAACGGGGTATGAGCCACTCAGGGTGGGCCAAGGGAGCCACGCCCAGAGGGTTCCTCACTTCCCTCTGCCATCCAGGGCCAATGGCCTGGACTACATGGAGTTCCGCCTCTGGATTGGTCTTCACTCAGCTATCCAGTGCCTTATCCTGGTGGCCACAGACGCCAGCTTCATCATCAAGTATATCACCCGCTTCACTGAAGAGGGCTTCTCCACCCTCATCAGCTTCATCTTCATCTACGACGCCATCAAAAAGATGATCGGGGCCTTCCAATACTACCCCATTAACACGGACTTCAGACCTGACTCCGTCACCACCTACAAGTGCGAGTGCGTCGCTCCCGACCCAGGTGACCGGTAGTCCCCGAAGCACACTGGGTCCCCAGCCACCTGCCCACTCCTTCCACTGCAGCTCTCGGTGCAGGAGGGGAGCTCATTTAGAGGGGTTCTATAGCCTGGTACTCACTGTTCCAAGGGAGCAAGTGCTGGGTCTTTGTTTCTTTATTGAAACAGGGTCTATCTGTGTAACCTTTGGAATTCACGAATGCTAATTGCAGGCTCTTGAAGCTAATTTTTGGAAAGAATTTGAGAGGATGATAGTTCTAACCAAAAGCACAACGTGATTGGGGAGGGGGGGACCACCCAGGGTTGTAATCAAGAGGCTGCAGAGGCACTTCTGGAAGGAGCAAGGTATGAGTGTGGCTTCTGTGGAAGTTACCCTGTGTCAGGAACACTGCCCAAGTTAAGTGTGAGCTCATGGCCCCTCCCAGTACCATTAATATGTGACAGCTTGCCTCCGCATCTCAGTGTGGTCACAAATCTTTTAAAACGAGACCACCCCAGAGGGAGAGAGATTCCCTACAATCAGGGTGGAAGAGGTGGGGAAGCTGGCACGCACGATTCAGCCTCCGAGGCATGAGCCGGTTGGGAGGACCGCCGTGTCACAAGGGACCACATCTACCCTCTGTGACCACAGGATGTGGAATGAGAGCTGACGAGAAGCTTCATGAAGCCAGATGCTGCTGAGTTTAGGGAGGAAGTTAGAGTGGGGAACATATCTTGTGAGCTGCCAACCCCCTCGGTTGGGAGCCAATTGCTTGGGCTTCTGAGCATTCATGTGCCAACGGTGTTTAAAGGACCCAGCACTGAGTGGGCTGCAGCAAACACCTGGCCAACAGGATACCATATTCTCAGTACCATTCACGTGTGGCTTTCTGACAGAAGAAATCATCCCAGGCAAAGGGAAGGCCTCCTCAGAGTTGGGTCTCCAGGCCTCCATCACAGCCATAACCACACCCCTAAGAGCTGTCAGCGGAATGAACCTGGAGGACCAAGGGAATGCAGATCAGGGAGGGGCACCTACCCACATACGTCCAAGCACTGCTATACTGGCCTGACAGAAAGCAAACTGAGGTCCAGGGGCCACCCAAGATCACACTAAACCTCAGTTTCCCTGTCAGATGGGAATCAGTGCTTATCAGAAATTCTCAAAAGGTTTTCAGATCAGTAGGAAAACAAGTGAATATTAGATTGTTCAATCCCTTAGCTCAATGATGGTGGTGGTGGTAGGGATAACAGAATTGATCATGTCGAGTGTATTGGCAGATTTTTCTAATCCCAGTGCTTGAGGAGCAGAGGAAAGTGGATCTTTTTTAGTTCAAGGCTATAGTGAGTTTCAGACCAACCAAGGCTATGTACTAAGACCTTACCTTAAAAATATTGATCCTTGGGGCTGGAGAGATGGCTCAGTGGTTAAGAGCACCGTCTGCTCTTCCAGAGGTCCTGAGTTCAATTCCCAGCAACTACGTGGTGGCTCACAACCATCTGTAATGGGATCTGATGCCCTCTTCTGGTGTATCTGAAGACAGCTACAGTGTACTCATGTAAATAAAATAAGTAAATCTTTAAAAAAATATATTGATCTTTCCTGAGCGATTGGGGTACACACCTTAAATCCCAGCACTCAGGAGGCAGAGGCAGGCAGATCTCTGTGAGTTTGAGGCCAGCCTGGTCTACAGAGTGAATTAGCAAGTGTGGGGCCCTGCTTTAGCCTGTGAGGTTGATCAGATGCCATTTCCACAAGGGGGACAGTGCTGGTCACATTCCACTCGTGGCACTGATTTTTGTAGAGAAGTCTAGGCTTAACTTTTCTCTCTCTACCTTTTTTCTAGCATTAGCTTTGAGTCACTCTGTTAAACACTTACAGGTGGAATTTACCCTTTGTCCAGTTGCTTGCCTAGGTCTCTAAAGAGATCCTGCCACAGGCGCTTGTGAGTCTTTCCGAGGGCAAATCTTGCCTCAGATGAAGCTTATCTTTACTACATATGCTTCTCAGACTTCCAGTCCATGCACTGGGCCCAACCCTGCCACAGACTTGCTTTCTAGAAACCTCCTTGTCTCTATTTAGAAAGAGCCCAAATCCTGGGGTCCTACGAGGAGCTTTGGCTACTCTGTAAACCATCTCTTCACCTAAGGGTACCCTACAAACAGGTGCCGCGGGAGCATGCACAGTGAGCTTCAAATGGCACAATGAAGCTGCCTGTTCTGCATTACTTCCCACAGCTCTTGCCTGATGCCTGATTCCTGATTCTCTTGAGCTATTTTCATGACTCTTAGAGCATGGTCCTAAGTCTGACAGCATCTGCCAGAATACAGGATCGTGGCTCCAACACCAGCCCTGAGGAATCTAGAGACTCAGGATCACTGTGCAACTGACTATGTATGAACAAGCCTTTCAAGGACTTCTGTTGCCCTCCCTCCCCGAGTTTCACAAATTTTGCTTTACCGAGCTGTGATTAGCTACTGACCCCAGCAAGATTTCTCCATAGAGAATAAATGTGCTGGTATCAATGCTGGTTCACTCTGGTTTGGAGACCTTAGACTGCAGAGGTCTAGACATTCTGACCAGGACGGTGGGGAACTGGAAGGATTCTCTTCCCAGTTCATGAGTCACCTTCTGACTACCTGCTCCATTTCCCTAACTTTGCAGCACGGCACAGTCCAATGCTAACACACATCCTTCACTCACACTCTTTCCCATTCAAGCTTGCTGGGACACTCTTCTTTTCTATTTAAGTTTGTTTCCATGGTAACTGATTTGTATTCTGTTTATGGATGCTGCAAATGCTGATTTGGCCGCTCTCAACTTTAAGTGAGTACCACCTGCGTATACTAGAATTGTACAATATTTGATACTTGGACTCTTTCTGGACTTTTCCATACTGCATTTCTCCTATCTCCTATAGGATTTCAATTATTGCTACAAAACAATTGATAAGCCCAAGTAGAAGATATCAAGATGTCTGGCCTGAAAATATTGGGTGCTGGGGTGCTCTTGATAAGTGGAGAAGGCAGCCCTCCGTGGGGCTTCTTGCCTGGCTTATCTGTCCATAATGTTGATTGGGCATCATTTTTTCTTGTGAGGAGAGACAATAGATTCCCTGGCTTCTCATATGTGAGGCTTTCTTCAGGATGATTTTGGGGATGTAAGGCCCTTGGGACTGCTCTGTCCTAGGTCAACACGGATCCACTTGGCCTAGAACTGACCAACTTCTATGATCATATCTAGCCCTGTGAACAACTTGCTGGAGGCTGGGCAAAGATCCAGGATTAGGTTCTTTTTGTTGGGTGTCCATCCAAAGGTAGAGAGCCAGCAGGAGCAAATGGAGCTTCTACAACACTCTAAACTATAGCACCAGCCCCTAAACCTGCCACAGAGGAGCTACTTGGAGGAGGAGGGGGAGAAGTCAATCTTCCCCCACTCATGCAGTCCAGAGGAGGAGACTAGGCAAGCAGTGTTCTTCCAAAGACAGGTTTAGAATGAGTGGCCATACTGCCTGGGGAGCCTGGCCCTGTGTTTAGATACTCCTGTTACATTTAGGGACACTGGGGTCAGGGAAGGGGGTTGCTTAGCAAAGGACACAGAGTGAACAGCTGGCAGCAAGCAGCTCTTTTGGGCTTCCGATTCTCTTTCAAAGAGAGGGGTCTATAGGTGAAAACTTGACAGAGATGGGAGGCTTAAAGTCTCTCTTCCAGCAGCCTGGGGTGGGATCATGGCTCCAAGCATAAGCTCTGAAACCTTAGGTAACCTCAGTTACTTCAATCTGTAAAACGGAGATGCATTGTGGAGATTTTAGGACCTGAACAAATGAATACATTGTCAGGGTTTGGCATAATACCCGACATGGAATTAGCTCTTTGGAACACCTTTAAAAGATCAACAGCATAAAATTGTGTGTAGCACCCAGCAGGGACTCACAACTCGTCACTATCTCAGTACCAGGTTGCTCATTTGGGTTGTTAGAAGTAGCTGTGGTGGTCAGGATGCGCTCTTCCGCACTGAACAAGCTGCTCTGTGTGCATCGTGCGTCCAACACCCTTGCTTGTGGGGGCAGAGCGGGAAGGGGAAGGCAGTGGGAGAGTTCAGAGGGAGGCGGGAAATGATGAAGGCCCTTAGAGGCTGCAGGCTGTGCGGCTGGAAACCACTGATCCCACCCTATGTTCTTTGTCTTCTCCAGTGAATACAACCACGGTCAATGCCTCAGCCCCACTGGCACCAAACACCAACACGACTCTGGTAAGCCCTTTCCTTCCGGGGCAGACGTTCATGTGCGTTGGTTTGTGGTGGGGAGTCAGGAAGGGGTTGGGAGGTGAGTCCCAGGAGCACATGGGTTCTGAGAATGATGCTTTTTAGTCTGTAATTGAAAGCATCCTATTCTGCAGCATCGTCAGTGTGTGCCTTCTCTGTGCAGAATGATAGCATGTGCATGCCCAAGGAAGGTCAGTAATAAACAGAGGTACACACTTACACAGATCTTAGTTAGCTTCTGCCAGGGAATTCACACACCCCCCCCCCGCCCCATTCCCATCCAACAGTGCACTCCCAGCACCTGAAGTTTATTAGGCTCCCCCTCACCAATGAATTCAACTAGCCCTTTGCACTTAATAGCCTCCGGGGACCCTAGCTGCCCTGCCTTCCTGAACAATGGGAAGGGGATGTGGTCTGCAGGCCTCACCCAGCCTAAGTAGATGGAAGGGCAGAGTGTCGGCCTCCGGACAGCTCTTTAAGCCATGAGTGACCCTAAGGTTGCTTAAGCTCCCTTGCACAGGGAGCCAATGGCTCAGTCCATATCTATCTCAACTGACTATTAACCAAGAGTCTTCAGATGTAAGGCTTTGAGAAGAGCAGACCGAGGCAGTGCGGGGCTATGTGTAAGGGGCTATGTGCGGGGAGCTAGTTTCTGACGGAGCAGCTGGGATGCTTTGGCTTGTCTTTACCTTTGGCTTTTCAGTCCTTAACGATTCATAGCAGGGTGGTCTCAGATTTCCATGAGTATGAGGACAGAAGGTGTGAGGCTTCTTGCAGTGGTTCCAAGTAGCCCTTCCCTGCTCCAGTCCCCACATCCCTTTCCATTCACGGTGATAAAGCACCCTGGCCAAGAAAAGCAGCTTTAAGGGAGAAAGGCTTTACTCGGCTCACAGTCCTAGGAAGTCATGTCCAGTCAGGAATGAAGGGGGAATGAAGGCAGGCATGCTCTACTGGTTACCTGGCTTTCTCCACTCTTACGCAGTCCAGGGTGCTCTGCCTAGGGAATGGTGCCACCTAGAGTGGACTGGGTCTTCCCCCATCAATTGACACAGTCAAGGCAACCCTCTGCAGACACAGCCACGGGTATTTACATATCCTGATGTATGTAGTTCCTCCCAGGTGATTCTAGATTGAATCAAGTTGGCAGTTTAAACTAACCACCATATTGCTTCCACGAACAACTAGTCTACTCTCAGAGGAGTAGGAAAACAAACTTTCCTGTTGAAGGCAGGTGTATCAGGGGCACATTGTAAAGGAGCACAAACGTAGGGAGGCATGGGTCACTGGGTCAGTAACTAAAAAAATTCAATTACTTGCAAGTATATGTTTACTTCACTAAGTAGTTATTTCTAAACATGGGTACACTAGCCTTTAAAGGTATACATTTGGGACTGGAAGGATGGCTCAGCAATTAGGAACATTGGCTGTTTTCTCAAAGGACCAGAGTTCAGTTCCGGGGATTCATAGTAGGTGGCTCACAAGAGCTCCATGGGTATCTGGCGCCATCTTCTGACCTCTTCAGGCACCCACATGCACAGTACAATGTTACACACATTGATACATAATTAAAATAGTATGAATTACATATGATACATAATTAAAAGATATGAATTAAATTTTATCATAAATTATTCTCCTTTCCTTTCTCTTTTATTACTCTTGGAAATATATAAATGTAGTCATCCTTTGATACCCACAAAGGAGTGGGTCCAGTGTCCTCTAGGATATTTAAAGCTGTGGATGTTCAAATCCTTTTTTACAAAATGTTGCATTTGAACTAACCTATTGTCATTCTCCTATATCCTTTAAATCATCTTATTATTTACAATGCAGAATACATGGGCTGGTGAGATGGCTCAGCAGCTAAGAGCACTGACTGCTCTTCCAAAGGTTGTGAGTTCAAATCCCAGCAACCACATGGTGGGTCACAACCACCCATAATGAAATCTGAATCCTTCTTCTGGTGTGTCTGAAGACAGCTACAGTGTACTAATTTATAATAATAATAAATAAATCTTAAAGAAATTCATCTGGGTATCAGAATACACTATATATGATGTGTAAATGGCTGCTATAGAATGTTATTTTGGGAATAATAATGGGAGGAGTCTACATGTTTAACACAAGTGCAACTAATATTTTTTTAAAAGATTTATTTATTTTATGTGTATGAGTACACTGTAGCTGTACAGATGGTCGTGAGCCATCATGTGGTTGCTGGGAATTGAACTCAGGACAGCCCCGCTCTCTCCGGCCCCACTCACTCCGGCGTAATTCACTGTAGCTGTCTTCAGATGCACCAGAAGAGGGCGTCAGATCTCATTACGGATGGTTGTGAGCAACCATGTGGTTGCTGGGATCCGAACTCAGGACCTTCGGAAGAGCAGTCAGTGCTCTTACCCACTGAGCCATCTCGCCAGCCCAACAACTAATTTTTTTTTTTTTAAATCCGTAACTGCTTAAATCCACCCATGTGAAGCCCACAGCCTGAATTTGAGCATTTGTGGCACCAAGAGTTGAAATGACCCAAGAAGAAACTAATGAGGGTGTGACATGGGGAAAAGAACGGACACACTTAAGTGTCTCTGGGAAGGACA
This sequence comes from Montemys delectorum, assembly GCA_019843815.1. Lineage (NCBI taxonomy): Eukaryota > Metazoa > Chordata > Mammalia > Rodentia > Muridae > Montemys > Montemys delectorum. The sequence continues at coordinate 3,471 of JADRCD010176048.1, read as the reverse complement.
GAGACAGGAGACAGACCTACTGAGGGAGAAAGCATCTCCCCCTGCCCACAAAGCCACAGATCCTAGAACACTCTGGAGAAACACTTGTCACTCTTTCTAGGGAGCGTCCTGCTTTATCATTCTCTGGACAGCCTGCCCCCAAGAACATCTCTTTTATTGGACAGCAGGGCCAGGGACCCTCGAAGGTTTAGTAGATGGTGTGATTACCTGGGTCACGGGGAGAAGGACACACTGCCCAATAGGAGGGTCCTGACCCCCTTTCTTCTGTGCTTGGTCTTCAAGTACACCCCCCTTAACCTCACAGCGCTGGACTGGTCCCTGCTGAGCAAGAAGGATTGTCTGAGCTACGGCGGGCGCCTGCTTGGGAGCTCCTGTCAGTTCGTCCCGGACCTGGCCCTCATGTCCTTCATCCTTTTCTTTGGGACTTACTCCATGACCTTGACTCTAAAGAAATTCAAGTTCAGCCGCTATTTTCCCACCAAGGTAAGTATCTCCTGCAGGCAGTCAGGACCTACAGAGTGTTCTTGAGGCAGGGCCAGCACAGTGAGAGGGCTCTACAGACAAACGTGCTTGCTGCCAAGGCTAATGACCTGAGTTATATCTCCAAAACCCACATGGTGAAAAGAGAGTGCCTGTTCCCACAATTTATTCGGCACCTGCACTGTGCACATTCATAGTCAGACACACACACACACACACACACACACACACACACACACACACACACATTTTTTTTTTTGGAAGGAACACTGTATCTTAGTCTCTCCAGAGGGCTTTTCTGAAAGAATGGACATCAAGCAAGCACTGAGCTGAAGGAATTTTACAAACTAAAGAGCACAAACTTTGCCCAGCCCAGTGACCCAGGCCTCTAACCTCAGCTCCGTAGAGACTGAGGCAGAAGGACCACAAATTCAAAGTCATCCTGGGAAATATATACCCTGTCTCAAAAGAAAACAAAGGGGCTACAAACATGGCTCAACAGTTAAGAGTATTTGCTGCTCTTCCAGAGTTTGGCTCCCAGCACCCAAATTGGGTGATTCACAACTGTCTGCAACTCCAGCCTTGGGAGGAGAGGGAGTGATGCCTCTGGTGGCCACCAGAGGCACCTGTACATGCATGCCATTCATTAACACAGGTATACATGCACATAAAAAAAATAAGTGTTTAAGAATGAGATTGGGGGGGCTGGAGAGATGGCACAGCAGTTAAGAGCACTGATAGCTCTTCTCAAGGTCCTGAGTTCAAATCCCAGCAACCACATGGTGGCTCACAACCATCCATAATGAGGTCTGATGCCCTCTTCTGGTGTGTCTGAAGGCAGCTACAGTGTACTTAGATATAATAATAAGTAAGTCTTAAAAAAAAAAAAAAAAGAGCCGGGCGGTGGTGGCACACACCTTTAATCCCAGCACTTGGGAAGCAACAGCAGGCGAATTTCTGAGTGCGAGGCCAGCCTGGTCTATAGAGTGAGTTCCAGGACAGCCAGGGAGGGCTACTCAGAGAAACCCTGTCTCGAAAAACAAAAAACAAAAAACAAAAACAAAAAAAAGAAAGAAAGGAAGGAAGGAAGGAAGGAAGAAAGAAAGAAAGAAAAAGAAAGAAAGAAAGAGAAAGAGAGAAAGAGAGAGAGAGAGAGAAAGAAGAATAAGATTAAGCTTAGAATCTGCTTGTCCACCATTTAAGAGGCCCTGGATTTAATCTCCAGTACTGAAAATCGAGCAACAAACAAATGCACAAACCAGACTTTGTAGGCAGAAAGGTCCAGGTTCCCTTTACAACATTCTTTTTTTTAAATATTTATTTTATTTATTTTATGTGTATGAGTACACTGTAGCTGTTCAGATGGCCATCATGTTTGTGGCTTCTGGGAATTGAACTCAGGACTTCTGCCAGCCCTGCTCGCTCTGGCGTAATTCACTGTAGCTGTCTTCAGACGCACCAGAAGAGGGCATCAGATCTCATTACGGGTGGTTGTGAGCCACCATGTGGTTGCTGGGATCTGAACTCAGGACCTTCAGTAGAGCAGTCAGTGCTCTTACCTGCTGAGCCATCTCGCCAGCCCTACAACACTCTTTTGACCTTTTATTTCTAAACTCCTTGAGTTTCTAATTCTTTTGTTCCCCTGGTGACTGGTGACATAAAAAAAAAACTCATCATGTGTTTATCGACCATATAGCCAAACTGACTTTGTTCTTGAAAATGTTCTCTTTCAGTCTATCACATGTTTTCTATTGAATTTGATTTCTGTGTGACATATACTTTCTTTGTGTGTGATTTATGTGTTGTAAATATCTGCTTCCATTCTATTAAGTGGGCTTTCTATTTTTCTTTTAAAATTTGCTATTGCATTTTATTTACTTTTGTGTGTGCATAGGCATAATGTGGTTTATGTATGATGTCAGAGGACGACTTGTAGGGATCAACGCTCTTCTTCCACAATGTGGGGTACTGGGGATAGAACTCAGGTCTTCAGGCTTGCCTACCAAACCTTCTTGCCAGGCCTCCTTTAACTTTCCTTATTGTTTTTTAAATTCACTTGTTTTATTTCATGTGTACAAATGTGTTACCTGCATGTACATGTGCTCACCACATGCATGCAGTGTCCAAAGAAGCTAGAAAAGAGCATCAGATCCGCTGGACCTGTAGTTACAGATGGCTGTGAGCTACTGTGTGGGTGCTGGGGTCCGCACCTTGCAAGAACAGCCAGTGCTCTCAGCCGCCGAGCCTGCTCTCCAGCCTCGCCCACTCTTTGGCTTTTCCAGTGGGATCTGTTGATTACAGAATTCTCTGTTTTACTGTAGAACACGGCAGAACTTCCCATGCAAAAACAAAACAAAACAAAACAAAAAACAAAAAACAAAAAACAAAAAAAAAAAAAACAAAAAAACAACAACAAAAAAAATCAATCTCCTATGCAGCACTCTGAAAACCTGCTGGTTTGTCTCTCCTGATGGCTCTGCAATCCATCCTAAGTGATTTTGATGTGCAATGGGAGATAGTAGCCCATTGTGCTTTTGTATAAATAGCCATTGTCCCAGTCTTTTGTTGCTGTTTTTTAAGACCATTGTTTTCTCTAATGTCTTGCATCTTTGCTGTGTCTCACATGTTCCCACACAACAGTGTCCCTTCTGGATTTTTTTTTCTTCCATTTCACTGGCTTATTTATATGCCAGAGCCACAGTCTTCAATGCTACACGTTCTGATAAGTATCTCCGTCTTACAGACCAAGTTCTTCTTTGTCTTTTTTTCGGTAGCATCTCTAGCTGAAGTTTAGTTTAATTTCACCAAAGTTAAGAACCAGTGACATGGTTTATCAGGTAAAGGTGCTTGCCAGCAAGACAGGGTTCCATCCCTGGGGCCCACATGGTACAAGGAGAAAATCCTTTCCCACAAGCTGTCCTCCAACCTCCACACATGCACACACACACATGCCCATACACACACACACACACACACACACACACACACACA
>JADRCD010176043.1:0-10385 GCA_019843815.1 Montemys delectorum | reverse complement strand
TGTGTGTGTGTGTGTGTGTGTGTGTGTGTGTGTGTGTGTAGATAGAGAGAAAGAAAGTTCATAGTTCATAGTCACATACAAAGCAGTGGATAGCAGTTTGTTTGTTTTTTTTAAATTTAGGGTGAAAATCAAGAAATTACGTAAGTAACAGCTCATGTGCAGGAATTTTCTTCTACATATGGCCTTTGAAGAAAACATAACTAAAATTTAAATGATGAAATACATTATGAAGCAAAAAGAGTTAAAATGGATTTTCTTGTCCACATCACCCAGATTGTTTTGCTTTGTTAAATATTTAAAGTCAGATGCTGTCAATGCAAATGATTTACTGGCCTCTCCAGCTGCTCACACCATTCCTTTCATCACCTTATATCCTGTAGAAAAGTAAACCAACTAGAGTCACTGCCCAGCTTCTTCTTGTCTAACAGCCTATTGATCTTGAGAAAGATAAAGTTAGAGCAGTGAAAACCCACTTTGGGCTCAGTGAACAGGACAGAGGCCTGGAAGGGAAACATGAAAAGTTGGTATTGCACCTATTTATAGATAATATAATTTATATATATAAATATATTTATATATAAATATATATTATATATGCTTATATATAATATATATATAGTAGTATAAATAAATACACTACTTAAAACAGTACTGATTCACCCCTAATTCTTAGGTTTTCTTTGTGTTGTAAGTCCCCCATTTAACTATGGTCATTACAGCTGCTAGAAGCCAAAACTATCTTTATGAGAATAAATTGTAGACTGTGAGAATATTCTGTATTGGTCAAAGTTTGTCTGATTAGACTTCTTTCTTCTTAAAACATTTTTTTTTTTTTGCTTTATGAATGGCTGGTTGAATGCTTCATTCAATTCTTTTCATTTGTTGAGGACTTATTGTGCCATTTGCTAGGAATTAAGTATATGAATTTATTTATTCTCACACCTACCCTATGTAGAAATGCCATTATTACCTCCACAGCAGAAATAAAACTGTTAAGACAAATACCTGATCAGAGGTACACCTCTTGTGAGAAACTAAACGGAGGAATAACCTTTCACTGTAATACATAATCCTAACCAAAAAACCCTGCTGGCATGGCCTGCCCTAAGTCACTGGACATCACCTATGGAAGTTACTCTGTTACAAATTATGAACATACATGTTTGTATTTTGTGTATGTGTTTAGAAATGGAAGGGTAATTTGCATGCAGATAAACTTATATAGTTGACACATAAATGTATCATTAAAGATATTCATATATATGCACATATAGATTTGTATAGAGGAGACTCTGGAAGGATTAAATACAATGGCAATTTTTTTCCTTAATAGTATATTTTTTGTGTTTCTTTCTTTTTTGGGTCTTTTGTGATTTTCCTGAGACATATGTATAATTATTTGTAACTAAATTTGTGTCTCATTGTTTAGGACAATTAAAATTATGCAATGACTGAGTTCCTGTCTATTTCATACAAGGTGACGTAAAGCTTAATCCATGTCTAGTTCAGTATCTGGCTGCCTTGTTACCTGAATAGTATGCTTTTCTTTTCCAGACAGAATAGCAGAGATCACTAGTGGCATGTGTTGCCATTTCTTCTTACCGTCCCTTGCTATATCTCCTCCTGGAGAGATAATCTGTGCCATGGGAAGAAGGTTCAAAGCAGAAGAAGCCACGATGGACAAGGAATGGTGCTGACGTTCCTGATGGACAAGGGAATGTAGTTCTATGTTTTAGCATGTTCCACAGCCTAACCCACAGCCTCCCAGTAAGACCTGGGCCTTGGATATCTATAAGCCCCTGGCCACTTACGCAGACACTAGGACAGTGTTTATCAACATTCCTAATGCTGCAACCTTTTAATACATTTTGTCATAGTAAGGTGACCCCCCAACCATAAAACTATTTTATTGCTACTTTATGGGTATAATTTTGCTACTGTTATGAATCATAATGTAAACGTGATATGTAGAATATCTGATATTTGACCCCAAAAGAATCATGACTCACAGGTTCAGAACCAGTGGTTCTTCAGTTTGAAAGTTAAAGCTAGAATCAGTAAATGAACTATGTATATCTAAATAACTTAATGAAATTATAGGAGACTTAAAAAGTTACAGGAATTATATTTTAGTGGCATGAAGGTGCATTTTTTTATGCTTGAAATGATGTGGGAAAATGTGTCTGTTTAGAGAAAGTTTAGAGTTCATCTCACTTGCTTCAAGTAAACTTCACATTCTCACTAAGTCTATATATTTTGCACAGTTTTCTCCCTTTGTCCCTAAAATAACAGCAAATTGTTTGAAAAAAATCTATATGGAAACTTGAAAGTTTTAGAAAGGCCAGTGAACCCTCAAAGGAAACCCTGGGCATGACCTGGGACGGAGCAATCTAGTTACTCTGAGTGCAGGACTTTGGAGACACCCCAGCTGTGATCTGCCTAAGAGCAAATCCTTCTGAGCTGCAGTCTCACAAGTCTAGATAGCCCAGAGCTAGGACTGGCATTCCAAACCCCGCTCTTCCAATTACAACAGTAAACACCTGTCAGGAGGTCTTTCCGGCTTATCACCCCTTCCATTTTTGGAAGCTCCTTGGGAATGTGTAACCGAGACCAGTGCTTCTCAGCAACAACTGTGATCTGGATTGTGTTCAATTTTGCAATCACTGGTCTGTGTAGGGATTATTATAACTGGTTTATGAGAAAAGAAGGATCATGTAAGTTTCTTCAATAAATAATTACTGATTGTGGATGTGTGCCGCTTCACTTGCAGAGGACAGAGCAGGAACAAGATAGGCATTTACAGTTGAACTGCGCTGACCTTTCCTCTCTCAAGGCTGTCTCATTTTCTATTTCTAACAGGAGGTGTGAGACCCTCTCACTATTCCTAAATTTTTAGGGTTTTTTTGTGATGCTAATGATGAAAAATGGCTTCTCAATATAGTTTGAGTTTCTAGTATTAAACAAGCTATGCTGTCTTAAATATTATAAGGACTATATTTTAATGATTTTTATTTGTGTGTATGTGTGTATGTGTGTGTATGTGTGTGTGTGTGTGTGTGTGTACAACTGTGTGTGCAGGTCCCCATAGAGGCCTGAAGTGGATTTTTGATCCCTTCCACAGGTATTTGTGAGTCACATAATGTGGCTGCTGGGATCTGAATATCAGTCCCTAAGCCATCTGAAACATCACTGAGCCATCTCGTCAACCCTGAGGATTGTATTCTTGTGTGAATATTGTGTTTACATATTTTACCCATTATTGTTTCTCATTTTGTGCATTTGTGCTTTATTACACTGTTTTATATTAAAACCTAAGTTTCTTAATAGGTTGTACCATGTTGATTAAAAATATTAATAAAGCAACTTGTTTACCTGTTCACTAATTGACTGCTTTTCTATTATTAGTTGTTAATTTCTCCTTGTGGTTTTATTATTTTTTTCATTTCACTTTTGGGGGAGTTGGTATTTTTCCAGCCTTTCAATTAATAACTATCATTTTTAAAGTTATTTAATTTTATTTTCTATTAATCTCCCTTTGTCTAAGAGTTGTTTAATACTGTATGTATCACTGCTAATTCCCAGCAATAGCATGGGCTGAGAATATTTATCAATATTTGTATTATTTCTATTTTTGAATAATAGTAAATTAATATTCTCTTTCCTAATAACAAATTATGGGGTTTGTTTTTTGAGCACTTACCAGGTGTTTCTCTCAAGTACCTTTTTTTCTTTTCTTTTTGCGATCATAATATAATTGCAACATTTCTCCTTTTCCTTTCCTCCCTCTAAACCCTCCTCCATACCCCTCATTGGTCTCTTTAAAATTCATGGCTTCTTTTTCCATTAATTGCTGTTTCATGCCTATATGTATATGTATACATATATATATATATACATATACATCACATATACATAATTTGCATATACCTATATATTCCTAAAAACTTTGATCTATCTGTATACTGTTAATTCTATGTATGTTTTCAAGGCTGACCATTTGGTACTGGATAACTAGTTGCTGTTTTCTTCTCTAGGGAAGACTATCTCTTCTGCCCTCAGCATTCCTGAGTTGCCTATTCTTCATTCAGGGTTGAGGCCTGATGAGCTTTTCCCATCCACTCTGCTGTGTCTATTGGGGTTATCCTGTTCAGTTCATGTTTAGGCATTCGTGTTGGTGAGTATTTTTGTGGCTGGTTGTTGACCATTCCATGTGTATTTTTTATTGTTAGACTATGAAATAAAATTTGGTTCATAGAAAAATGCATTTTAAAAAATAGTTCTTTATACAAAGGAGATAGCTTAGTCATTTAAGGCATTTGTCATACAACCATAAAGACTTGATTCAGATCCTCAGTACCTATTTTTTTTTGAGACAGAGTTTCTCTGTATAGCCCTGGATGTCCTGGAACTCACTCTGTAGACCAGGCTGGCCTGGAACTCAGAAATCTGCCTGCCTCTGTCTCCCAAGTGCCAGGATTAAAGATGTGCACCACCCAGCACTATGGCATATCCCTACAATTCTACTGCAGGAAAGACCAAGGCAGGAGGATCCCTGGAGCTTGCTGACAAGTAAGCCTAACTGAATTTGAGAGCTCCAAGTTCAATGAAAGACTCTGTCTCGAAAAGTAAGGTAAAAAACAATCGAGGAAGACACCTTGTCTAGTCTAGCTTCTACAAGAACTTATACACACACATGCATGCATACAAACATACACATATACATGTATGTGATTATATGTGCACATGAATTTACATACTCTCAGAAAGTTCTTCATATCAAACCAAATTAAGGGATGGAGAGGTGGTTCAGGGCTTAAGGATGGTTTTGATTTTCCCATAGGACCCAGTTTTGGTCCCCAGCACCCATATTGGATGGTCACAACCACCTGTAACTCCAACTCCTATACACAGGCAGCACAAACACACACACACACACACACACACACACACACACGTTAAGATAAGTGCCTGTGTACTGTATGGGTCAGACTGCTGTTCCTTCTGTGTATTTACTGTGTTGAACTGAGACAATTGAAGGCTTTATACTTAAAGCATTGTTTCCTTTCAGTTTTCCCTCCTGTCTCCTGCAGTTTCTACTTTATTAGAGTTGGCCATTATCAAATGCATAGATACTAAAAAGTGTATATTCATTTGGCATTTTAAAGTGTCCTCTTATTTCCAAGTTCTGGTAATTTATTTGTTACCCTGAAAGATCTCATGTTTTGACTGAATTCAGAAGTAGAAGATCTCAGTGAGGATGGCTGATATCTCTTGGCAATCTGTTCCTGGCTTTTGGGTGGATAGTCCTTAATTCTCTTGGTCAAAAATATGGCATATTATACTGCTTCCTTTTTTTCCCTTAGTGTGTTATTTCTTTATTAGTGTTTTTGTTGTAGGACACGTGGAGTAACAAGATGCTGAATCCTGGGTGCTTTGGTCCTGGACCTCTTACCTTCTTTGCTTAAGGGCTTTTGGACATGTTGGTGGCCAACATGTTCTTTAGAGAGACTAGAAATGTTTATGGATTCTGCTAACTCTTTTGGGTCCCAGTAACTGGTGCACGGTACGCTGTCAGTTGAGAAACATTCCCCCTTTTTGCTCAGATTGGTATCCACAGCGCATCCCAAACAGACAGAGCTTTCACTTTCTGGTTCTCCTTGGTCTATAACAAGAATTCTACTCAACACTGCCATAAGTCAAGACCTCCTGCTTCATGGGGAACCCTTGCTTGTCATCCCCATCATTGATCTGGACAGACCACATAACCCTTCCATTCTCCACCCTGAGCATCAGAAACGACTTCTGCAGCCATGCACTTCTCATAGAAAGTTTCAAGTTTGAGTTTATCATTCACTTCAGTGAGTTTTTCACAGCCAGTCATTCGGAAGAAGATATTCAGATTCTTTTTGATGTAACCGTCTAGGAGGCATCGTGAAAAAGGAATTAAAGTGCTCTTTCTTGGTCTTTCTTGTTTTTATGACCTAATATGGAATCAAGATCTTGACCTTTGTTTTTATCATTTTGTTTGAATCTGTTTTTTCTTGATAATTATTAACTCATCTGTTTAGAAGATTTTTTTCTAAGCTCCTTTCTCCCTCTATCCTTTGTTTTCTCTCTCTCCCTCTCTCTCTCTTGCTCTCTCACTCTCTCACTCTCTCATCTTTTCCTCAGATAAAGCTAAATGATACCAGACTCCTTTTATTTGCTGTATTAATGAACTATCTTTTGGTGCTGCAGAACCTTCACTCACTTACTCCAGCATTACTGTTACAGTGTATTACTACATACTACATATTCCCTATCCCCCCTCACCTATTGTTCATTCATTCCCTAGTCTAAATAATATGATTTTCTAGAACATCATAATTCTTTTCATACTCTCTTTCTTTTCTCCTCATTTTATAATTTGAAGTGAAATTCTTTTACTCCTAGTTTTTCCTTATAAGTGTGTACTTACATGAGACAACCAGCTAGCTAATTCTGCTTTCGGTCGGCTCTCTCAGAACTTTTATTGTTATCTGATTATATTTAAATGTTTAGAGCATATAATATTAAAGGCTGTTCTGTCATCTTGTCAAATGGTTACGTGATTCTGGCTTCGAGTGTGTTTTCCTTCTCTGTCAAATTACAGTAGGAAGAATTAGTGACAGTAACATTTCCTGGGTCCTGCAAGTTCCTTGCTTTCTATATTTGGCATTTATACTCAAAGTCCTGTGTGCGTAGATAGGAAATCAAGTTGTTCTCACAAAGACCAGCCCTGCCTTTCCCCTGAGCTTACCCTTAGCATTGGTACAGGGTTTTTGTTTTGTGTGTTCCTTTTCTACCTCTACCATCAAAAATGCACACAAACTTAATGACTTAAATACAGAACTTTTATTCCTACAGCACTGGAGGTCAGAAGTTTACAGTCAAGGATCTGGAAGAACTACTTCTCTTCTGAGGAGCACTTGGGAAATTCCTTTTCTAGTTTCAGGAATCCACTGGCATCCCCTGCTCTTTGACGAAGGTTTTAACAGTTGATCCCACAATCACATCTTCTACTGACCTTGGACCCCTTTTGTTCAGCTTATAAGGACCTCTGCAATTATATTGAGCTCACCCAGATAGGTCACAATCATCCTCTGTCTCAGTGCCCTGCAAAGCCCCCTTGGAGATATAAAGAGGTATCCACAAGTTTTAGCGGGTGGCAGAGGTACATCTTTGGAGGTATTCAGCCTACCAGATTTTGTTTTATCTTTAGAAAAATTTTCATAAATCAACAATGCAAAAAAAAAAAAAGGCTTTCTACATACTTCTTGTGCCAGGCTTCTCAGAGTATCCATTCTATACTACAAGTATCCACCCCTAAATTTGTAAACATTAGTCATAGGCTTTACTCCAAAGAGTAAGCATCTTTAGGCTTCGTATTTAAAACTGGTACCTTCCTGGGCTGAAAAGATGTCTCAATAATTAAGAGCACCTACTGCAGTTGCAGAAGTGCAGGTTCCATTTCCAGCATCCCTATGGCAGCTCACAACCATCTGTAACCCCAGAATTGGGGTTATCTAATGTCTACTTCTAGCCTGTACATGCTAGAAGTCTCCTGTACATGTGTGGTGCACATGCATCGACCCAGGCACGCACGCACGCACACGCACACGCGCACGCGTGCGCACACACACACACATACACACACACACACACACACACACACATACACACACACTAAAAAACTCTTACCTCCCTGATGATTTTTAAAGTAAAGAATAGTTGAGAGTTTCTGCTATGCAGCTTGTTGATACCTAGCAAGTAAGGCAACATGGAGGGAAGTGTTGGCACAAAATGGGAGAAGATTGGGGCTTCTCACTTGTCACTAAGTCCCTGGGCATGCATGACCTCATCCCTTCAGAGCACAGTTCTGGAGGGTCTTCCTCCATTTAATAGTAACCTCAAGTCACTGTCATCTGTGACCTTGCATAGAAATAGAGTCTTAACATTCTAGAATTAGAGGGAATGAATGACAGTATTTGTATTTCTTAGTGGTCCATTGAGGGCTATTACAAATAAGCATCTTATGGAAGAAGGCATCCCTGACCCATCTCTGCCAAGTATAAAATGTGCTCTCTCCTTTATTCAGCTCTTTCTAACTCTAGGGTCACATACATTTCCTCAACTCAGTGTTCCTTGAGAGATGGGGCTATGTTCAGTTCAACATCAGAACTCTAGAGCCCTCAGTTTGTCACATCATAGAAATTATTGACTGAGACACTGAGACTAGCTGCTAAGCCTTTATTGATGCAGTGGATGATAGCAGAGATAAAACAGCTTTGAAACGCCCCCGAAAGCTAGGGGGAATTCAGTGAAATGAGATGACTTCCTCCACATCTTCCTGTTTCTGGGAGTATCAGGTAAGAGAGGTGAGTTTAGACAAGAAATCACCTTGCAGAAGTGATCACTGAAAAAGAACCAAATGGGAATAATCATGGCTGTCCAGTGAAGTACCATGGTAGGACAGGAAGGGTAGCAGGGCAGGGCAGGGCAGGGCAGGGCAGCAGGGCAGGGCAGGGAAGGGCAGGGCAGGGCAGGCCAACCTCACTCCAGCTGTCTTTTGGTATGAGGTACTGGAGTCAGGAAAAGTCATGGCTGCTCTGTCTTCAAGTAGGACTATAACCCCTTGGCTGTGATTCCTTTCTTCCACATCTGTGGTGTATCCTGGCCCTGAGCTGAAGGGGCACCAGAGTGCAGGCTACCTGGATCCTGGCTTCGGATCACTATTCCCCTTGTGTTGTCATTGACCCACTCCTCTTTAACCACTGTGGGTACTCTCTCTCTCTGCCCTCCTGTCAGGCTTGGCTGATTGCTATTCCATTGTTGTCTCTCTTTAACAGTGTCTGTCTCAGTCTGAACCTGTCCTCCTAGCACTGGCTCTCCTGTCTCATAGTTGCTTACCGGTGTCCAGCTTTGCCCCATGCATGACTGGGTCTGGGTCTGTTCCTTTTCTTGAGCCACTGCTTGATGTGCAGACTGGCTCCCATCATCCTCCAAAGTCTGGGTATATGATCTTGCCTGTGTCTGATAGTGTCCTGTCCCCACCTGTTCTGCCTGATTTCTTTCTTGCCTATGGATCTCAGTCCTTCTGTTTTGGTCATAGATGGACCCATGAGTTGGGATGTTGTTATATTCTTCTTGCTGGCTCCTGCCTTGTTCCATTGTTTGAGTGTGTATCTGAGTATATGACTCTGCCTGTGCCTGGTGGTGTTCTTTAGCACTCTGGCTTGCCTGATTTCTGTCTTGGCCACGAATCACAGTGTCTCTGCTCTGGTCGTAGATATATCCCTGTGTCTGGATGTTGCTACTTCCTGTCTGCTGACCCCAGCCCTGTTGTACGATCTCTGTGTGTATCTGAGTATGAGACTCTGCCTGTGTCTGGTATTGTTGTGTAGAAGCTTGGTCTTCCTGGCTTCTGTCTCGGCTATGGCCGTTAGTCCCTCTGTTCTGGTCACAGGTAGACCCATGTGTGTAGAAAGTGCCTGCTTGGGTCTGAGTTGTAGATCCAGTTGTGATCTCATCTGTCTGTTGGCTGATCTGTGGTTGCCTCTCTGATCTCTTCTGTCTGGTCCAACTCTTGTCTTCTGTTCTTGGGGTCTGCTCCACCTGTCCTGTCACTTGTGCTTGCTGGTTTATCATCTCCCATGTCTGAGACTCATCCTGCCTGTCGTCATGACTGCTGACCTGTGTAGGGTAGCTATCCTGATTCTGAGTATGTGTCCCTACCCTATCCTGTCCCCTAGAAGCCTGATCTCTCTGTCCACAGCTGCTGTCTTCACAATGCTGTGATGTTCCATCTTTTGCCACTTCAATGCCACCTCTCTGTCCTTGTTCCAGCTCTTCTGAAGATCCAGGATAGCAGCTTTCAGACTTGTCAGACATGCAGGCACCCTTAGGACTTTCATTCAGTGTCTTAAAGCAGGCCCGAGCAACTTTAAACATCAAGACCAGGAATTCCTTGAACTCTACAGTTCCTGTGTTATCTTCATCTAACAGGCGCAGGACTTCATCCACAGTTGCAGGATCATGGGGCTTCTGGGGGGAGAGATGAAGCCAAGTCAGCACTTTTCCTTTTAATTGATCTGGTCAGATCAATTCTACTCAATATCCAGGCTCCCTCATGCACTGCACTGCCTGCAGCATCACACGTTAATGTTTCATGACTTGTATATTTTGTTGTAGCATCTCTGTTACTCAAGGGTACCTAGCAACTTTGGTTATACGCATATCCTTGATTTCGGATCCGCAATATGATCGACTTGGTAAAGACATATTGAAAGGATACATGTGCTCATTAGGTAACTGTCTGGGCTTCTGGCTCCTTCTTTTGGCTGCCCTTGGCACTTTGCCTCTGGCAC
>JADRCD010176040.1:0-20397 GCA_019843815.1 Montemys delectorum | reverse complement strand
TTCCTTCCTTCCTTCCTTCCTTCCTTCCTTCCTTCCTTCCTTCCTTCATCATGTTTCTGAATTAAGCAGCTCTATGTATACAGAGCTAAACACACCTGGGAACCCTACAGTTTTCCTGCTTTACTCCATTTGTGGCTAGAAACAAGTTGGCATGATAGCAGTGGAGAGCAGGTGAAATAAGCAGCATTGTGTGAGATCAGGATCCTTGCCCAAGCCTGACTCAGGGGTCTTGCCTTTGCAAAAGTGTCCCTTTGATGGAATACCTAAGTCAGTGCTGTTTTTCTGTGCCTGTACCCAAAGATGCTCTGAGCCAGGGCGTGTTTGACTGGAGGACTTTGCACATGTCCTGCCTCATGCTTGGATCAGTTCCTGCTGCTTCCTTTGATCGGTGCCTGATGAAACCTCTCTTGGGCTTTGGGAAGCTGATAAAAGCCATGTGTTTGGGCTAACTCTTTGGAACTTAAGTTTTAGCAGTATCCAACTGTTAATATCCAACTGTTAGTACGTTTTAAAACATGTGCACAGGGCCTTGGTTTCATGGAGTTATCTCGCAAATGCTGGCTGGGGTAGCTGACATATGGGTTTTGTCGAACCCTCGAAAGCATGTACTGCATCACTTAAATGAGGAGAGATGTAACTACTCCCCCGAGGACAAATAAACATTTCCTGGGAAGTCCCCACTTGCTTAATTGCCAGCCTTGAATGTTAAAGTCTTTGCTACCTTAGTGAACTCACTGTAATGAAGCTAGAAGTTTCCAGTTCTCTTTTTTGTTCCATTTATGGGAAAGAAAATATCAAATAGAAATTGAGGAAAGAGTCAACCAGTGAAGACAATGTCTGTGGGATGCTACAGAAAGATGGACAGGTGGGGGAATTGGCCAGTGGAAGAGTAAGTTTCAGGAAACAGACATTCTGGCTTTGAGCTCTAGCTCTATAACTGTACTTCTTGGAAATCTCAAACAAGCTACTAAACCCTCTGTACTCTGATTTCTGTGTAAAAATGCGCACAATGACTGACCAAATGAGTTAGTTAGCATTTGTAAAGAGATTGGCATTGTGCCTATATATCAAAACTCTCAGTAAATGCTGTCACATCAAAGGCAATAAAATGTTTTAGAATAAACCCAACCAAAGATGTGAACAAGCTCTGCAATGAGAACTTCTAGTCTCTGAGGAAAAAGACACCACAAAATGAAAAGACATCTCATTGCTAGATGCTAGAATGAATATTATAAAAAATGACCTTCCTACCAATTTACAGATTCAATATAATCCAAATCAAAACACCCATAACCTTCATCACAGAAAGAAGAAACCGCAAAACAAACAAGCAACAACCCCTCTAAAGTCTATATGGAACCAGAAACATCTCCAGATAGTCCAAGCAATTTTGAGAAAAAAAGAACCCATGAGGGAATGGTATTCAAGATTTCAGGATATATGATAGAGCTATAGTAATAAAACCAAGATAGAACCAGCACAAAAACAGATGTGTAGACTGATAGGATAAAGTAGAATGCCTAACCATGTGTGAGTACAGACAAGGACTCACCACTATAGATATCTGATATTTGACAAAGAGGCAAAACACATATGCTGGAGAAAAGACAGCCTTTTCATCTAATGATGCTGGGGGCTGGATCTTCACATGTGGAAGAAAAAACTAGACCTTGATGTATCATCCTGCATAAAAATTAGATGAAAATGGACCAAAGATCTCTATTTGGAAGCCAAAAAATTAAAACTGCTAGAAAAATCATAAGCAGTGCTTTACAAAATGTAAGAATAAAAAAAGACTTCCTGAATCGGACTCTATATGCCCAGGAACTGGAGCCAGCATTTGACAACTGGGACCTCTTGAAACTAAAAGGCTTCCACTTAGCTAAAGAGATAATTGGTAGAGTCTAGAACAACCCACCGAATGGGAGAGAATCTTTGTCAGCCATCCACCAAACAGAAACGTATACCCAGATTATAAGGACAAGGAGAACAAGGAAATAAATGACACAATTTGTTAAAAAAAAAAAATGGGCTAGGGCGTTCTCAATAGAAGAAATAAAAAATAGCTAAGAATGATAGTAGGAGCCAGAATACCAGGAAGCACTCTGGGAAACAAACTTTCCTAGCAATGGCTGCATAAACAAGACCAGAACAATGACAATGTGAATGCACATGTTAATATGGAAGGGGAAAGTTTCCCCATGATTACATCTCTAGACAAAGAACAATGAGCAACTAATGGCTACTGGGAGAAGGAGAATCGGTCTCTCCCTTATTAGTTACCCAATGTAGAATGGCCATCCCTTTAGCCATTTGCACTCAAACACCAAAAATGAACGCAACAAGTTGTATTTCTATCACACACTACACACACACACACACACACACACACACACACACACACACACACCAATATTCAAAAGAGGCTATCAACTTGAACATTGAGGGCAGACATTGCAGGAGTTGGAGGAAAAGTACTTGGCAATGCAGGGAGCTGGAAGGGCTGAGAGGAAAGTGATGTAATTCTCTTTAAATTAAAAAGTATTTTAAAAGGCAAATGTGACTGTATGTTTAGCAGGGTGACAACAGAGTATAGTTCTCTACAACCAGAACAAAACTGTGACTCTAGACTAAGGTTTGTCCTCTAGTTGTGATGCTGTCCTTGTTTATGGAATGTAGGTGATTTCAATGCAATTTATAGTGATATTAGTAAAAAAAAAATCACTAAGACCATTCTGATAAACACTTTTGACCCCCCCATGGACAGCAGAACCACCAAGTGGTGTGTATATTCACTCTACTTATCAGTACAAAATTAACTCCTGATAATTAACATCATGAAAAAGGTTGATTACTCTTTTTAGTATTCCAGCTAGCCCTTTATATAAAGCAGGAGAAAACCTTATTGACTTCATTGTTGATATACTCCATTTAGGTCTAGGAAGTATTTAAGCCTGCTGAAGAGCACTTCAAACAGTGGAAGTTAGGGGCATATACTACCTTGAGATTTTCAGTATTTTGGTAAATCAAAGTTTCCTTTAAACATGCTTTTCATTGATACAGCAATCTAGTAGAAACCTATAAGAAACTCTTGTCAAAAAATCATCTGGTAGTGAGGTTAGGATTAAATATTCACATTATTAGTTAGCTTTTCGTTCATTCGTTAGTTTGTTTGTTTTTATTGCTTTTGTTTTTGTTTTTGAAGACAAGGTTTTTCTGTGTAACAGCCCTAGCTATCCTGGAACTCTCTTTGTAGACCAGACTGGCCTCAAATTCACAGAGATCCACCTACCTCTGCCCAAGGTGTGCTGGGATTAAAGGTGCGTACCACCATATCCTGTTGTTAGTGATGTTTTGAGCTGTAAATTGGTAGCTAGATGGTTGGTTGGGTTATCATAATTCTTGACACCTTGTGAGAGGCTCCTGTGATCCCACCCAGTCTTCAGTTCTTCTATGTGTTTGTGGTTATGTTTTTCATTACTAAATTGGGTCCTGAGGTAAAACATGAGGATGTGGGTGCTAATGGATTTGTTTCCTTTCATGTGCAGTAGGACTTCATTAAACATTACTGATCATCAATGTTTCTTTTTCATACTTACAATAATTATTTTTGGAGAAAATTAGACAACAGGCAATTGGCTGATGGTATTACCTTTCAACTTACCCTGGTAATGTAGGCAAGATATCTGTTATCTGTGAATTTAAGGGGACATCCTAGCTTGGGACTCACCTTGCTAAGTTGAGTGAAGTGATCTTAATATTCTAAGTATCAGTATAATTTTGGACACCATTGCTGTTCTATAGGATAATTCCTTAAATTCATTAAATGTGACTCGCGGGGTCGTCTCGCCAGCAAGAACACCAGGATCCTTCTGCAGCAAGCTCTTTATTGAAGCATGAGGAGGAAGACCTCAAGCCCTGAAAAGGCACTGCTTATATATACCCTGGAGCGGCGTGTTCACCTCTGATTGGCTGTTTGCTCATTACCTCATGTGATGCCCCAGAATAGGCTGTGACTTGGCGCATTCTGGCCCTTAGCACATGCGCAGACTACTTGTTTACAGGGAGAAGACACCGGATGCCAGCGCCATCTTGTAATGGCAATAGCCAGCTCGGGCGCGGCTCTCTACATCTCCCCCTTTTTGTTTTAAATGATAGGCTCTGGCTGATGCTCAGTGTCTTAGGCTAGCTGATGTGTTGTCCATTACCAGCACCAAGAGATCGGTGGGATCCTTTGGATCACTACTCATTGGTGTGCTCTTGGTTTATGGCATCAGCCTAATCCCGTCGTAGGGGCCAAAGGCAGCAGGCCTTGAAGACATATGGCAGTTTGACTCACTCTCCCGTGTGCAATGGGATAAGACCCCACGGGGTGCAAGAGCTAAGTCTCACTGACCATTAGCTTTTAAGTATTTGTTTTTAGCATGCTGAGCCAAATATCGGGAGAGGCTCCTTGCTCTAGTGCAGCAAATGCTTGGGCAATTACTACCTTGTCATGTTTTTGTTGGGCTCTGAGCTTGCAAACCATCCAGAGAAGAAACACTAAGCCAGCACACAAGGCAACACCAAACAGGCCAATTCCCACCCATTTCTTAAGGAAAGAAAAGGCTGAAGAAATCTAGGAGGTAAATTTAGTAAATCCTTGAGCCAAGGACGGATCCACTCGCGTCGAGTTGACAGTCACGATAGCCAATCTCAGCCGATTTCCTGTAAGATATTGAGACAACTATCGAGAGAGATTAGCAGCTTGAGTAATACTTTGATATTGTATGGAAGTCACACACAAGCCAGGATATTTTCACTCGCAGCTTACTTGTGGTAGCTGCCAAAGGGCATTTATTTGTTCTTACTCAGCTGCATCACAGCAGCTGCTTCCATGCCTTTATAGCAATCTGATTTACCTGCTCAAAGACTTGTAATGGGTAACCAGTCTGTTGATTTAACCTTGCCCTCAAAGCATATCCTTACCCCAGGCTTGATTCCAAGCTGTGTGATTAGCGTCTGCCTGTTCATTAGCAAATTAAAGTGAAAGAGGCTGTGATCTGTAAGTATGAACTCAGTCAAGGACTTTATAACCTTAAAATCCAAAGGCTCATGAAAACACTGACCCTGTGCATCTTGAAAAACTGGATAAACAAGTGACAATTCAGTTCTAACTGGAGGGTTGATAGTAGGCCCCATATCCAACTCTCCTTTTCTGACTTTACCGAACGCTCCTCCCTATCTGCTCCAATGCTGCCTGGGAGTTCGCCGCGGGCCGGGAAGCCGCGCGGTTCCTATTTCCCGCCTTCTTTTGCTCACGATTTCGCCGCCCATCTGGATGGTACCTTTCCTCCCCACAGCTGGCCACCTCTTCACCTAGGTCCTCCTCTTCAGAGGGACTCAGTTCCTCTAACTCAGAGCTATCAAGCCCCAAGACCTCTAGTTCTGAGGCCTTTTCCTTTGTACGCTTCTCTCCCAGGGCGTCCTTTCCCTTACCTCTTGCTTCCGCAGACTGAGTGTCCTTGGAAGGGCCTATTTTCGTTTTAAGCATGCCTTTTCTTTTTTCTCTCTGAGCTCCTAGTCTCCTATCCCGCTCTGTTTCTGACATGCTGTCTTGTAAGCAAAACAAAGAACAAGACCCAACATACCTCTCAGAGCTTACCTTTGTCCTGCAGTTCTGAATCCTCCCCGTGAAGTTTGACAGTGTTTCTTATTGATATTTTCATAGCTTTAGCTACAGTAAAGTTTTAACATATATAGTAAAAAGGCAAAAGTTATCACTATTTCTGAGGTTGGAATTGAAAAAAGTAGTTTTAAACTAATGCTTTTAAATATTTTTCTCTCAACTGAAATTATCATCTTCTAATGAACTCACATACAGAAACACCATGCAGCTATTTCTTATGAAAGTGAAAATTGATACAACTGTATTCTCATAGTCATACCTGTCCTCACATACATTGGTCTTTGATTGGAGAGAATAGTTTAAAATGTTTATTATAATCTGCTTAACCATTGAGCCCAAATCATGAAAATGTGGATTTTGAGCATATATAAAACTGTGAAAAAATGTTTGTGCAAGTAGAACTTTTTTCTGTCAGTGGATCTATGGAAATAATATAAATAACCACCAGTTTTCTTAGGTTAGTTTTACTACTATAACATAATTTTTGAGGCCTAGTATCTTACAGAGCAAAAATTTCTTCCTTATACTCTGTAATTTTTGTAGATGGTATGTAATGAGGGATTCCTTCATATTTCATCCCGTGCTACAGGTGGCAGAGAGAACATGTGTAAGGGTTGAACTCATCCTCTGTGGAGAACATACATCCCATAATAAGTAACCCAGTCATCTACTCATGAGAGCAGAAGCCTCAAAACATAGGCACTCTTCACAGGCTTTACCTCTCAATATGGCTGCCCTGGATTTGATTTCTTGCACACAGCTTTAGGGGACTCTTTCAAATCATAGTATCAACCATCATCACAAATCCTAATTTAAAATCAGAAATGTTAATTTAGGATCATCCTAATTATATTTCCAGAAATAAAGTGATAATCATACTAGATATTTTTGAGAATTTTTGCCATATCAGCCCAAGAAAAATAAAAGGAATTTAAAGTTTATATTCATGCCAATAAAAATAAATTGTGACATTGTACCCATTGTACCCATGTATTAGAATTGAGCCTCTGAGCCTGTTCTCACAAAATAGGAAATAGTTTAAACTAAATTATTTTATCAACCATCTTTGGCTCTGATTCTGAAATGTAAAGTGATCATATACTTAAAATTATACATCTTTTACCAAGAATTCTTTAATTATTTGAGACATTGACACATTCAGACTTATTTTTTTTTCTGCAGAATCTTAGTTTGTTTCTTATATCTATGTCTTAGGGATTTAAAGGACATCCAGTTATTCTAAAGTGCCTATTTAGAAATGAATGGAAATTATCAACAAGTCAATGATTTCCTCACATTGTTCTCAAGGAGCAATTACTATTTTATAATACTGCTAATGCTCCATGTGATCACATACACAAAAATTGCGCTGTCATGGTTCTGGTAAACTCAAACAACCACAGTGTTGATCGGGGGATGCTGAAAGACTGTTCTGCTAGGGGAAGGCATTTATCACCACAGCCTGATATGCTCCACAGAGTTGGGGAGAGGCCATGACACCAGATACTGATCTGTACTTAATTAGGAGTTCCAAGAGTCTGGAAGCATCTTGAAATAGATTACTATGTAGTAGGTTATTTGCGTTTGGTGACGTTCATATTCTAGTGATTAGTAGAATTTCTGACTTAAGCGTTGAAGAGGTGGGAGTCAGATTCTCGCTGGCACCAGCTGGAACTAGTTCATAGGAGTAAGGGTTTCTTGTTTTGTACAGATACCTCTGGAGAAACGTAACTTGATCTGGTGTAAATAGGGCTTGTGTGTGAGGCCAAAAACCTGGGCTTTATGTAATTGGAGGAGAGAATACATGCTTCTTTGAGCACACTATGCAGTGCTGTCCACCACCTAAGTGAGGCTGTTTCCTAGCCCCAGACAGTTGGGAAATGCCCATGTCTCCCTACAAAGACAAGCAAACCCAGGCTCTAAAGGAGACCTTTACCTTAGCTGCTCTCCTTCCCCTAAATGTTCCTTAAATTGAAGTCGTTGAATAGTGCCAGATTCTTGTTTTTAAATTTCCAGCCACCTTGCAGGCCACTAAAGAGCCAAATAACAGGCATCCTCAACCACCCATTTCCCTACAAAGGTTTGTTCCAGTTTCAGGGGTCTGAGGAGTCAAGAAGCAGCTGATGATGCTTTAGGGAATGTTCTTTATTGGGACCTGCTGGCTTACAGGAGATTCCCAGCTGCTTAGAGTGGAAACCTAGGTGTGGTCACTTCAAGTAGTAATTCCCAGGGGGTCTCTGTTTTATGTGGGGTCTGTTGCTCAACACATTAACATTTATAGCTTTGTACACGTGTCTTGTGTAAAGAGAATGAGTACTCCTTTGAGATGTCAACAGCCTCCTAAGGAAGAGCAGACCAAGTCATCCAGTCAGATGCTGCCAGTCATTAAGGGTATGGAAACGTAGGTTTAGGACAAACCCGACTAAGCTAAGACAGGCTTTGATCTCTTGTGTGCCCTTGCTCATGGTCTTTAATCCTATGACACCTTGGCTGGAGCAGACTTTTGCTCAAATAATAATCTGAATGCTCCTGTAAAAGTGTTTTTTTTGGAGGGGGGGGAAATTAACATTTAAATGGCAGGATTTAGAGTGGAGGAGACAGACCTCTATTGTAAGTAGGCCTTACTCATCTGTTGAAGCTGATCTCTCTAAGCAAGAAGGATTGTTGCTGATTGCCTGTGACCTCAGACTGTAGCTCTTCCCTAGTCTCTAGACTGCTTACCTTTACTAAAGACTACATTTGATGAATTTATGTGAATCATTTTGAAAAACCAACTCCTTCCTCCAACACACAGCCACATGTATATCTTGGTGGTAGTGTTTTTGTGGAGTATATTGTTGTACTTTGCATATGATTAAAATGGTTCTTAAGTCACGGAAGAAATTAAAATGATTGAATAAATAAAGCAGTAAAAATAAGTAATGGCAGTAAAACGTTTACTGTACAGTCTGGATACCCAGAGCCTATGCAAAAAGTCCAGCATGGCAGCACATGACTGTAACCCCAGTTTGGGGAATCAGAGATAGGAGAGTCCCCCGAGCTTGCTGCAGGCCTCCCAGTCTAGCCAAATCAGGGAGAGACACTGTCACAGAAAACACTATGGAGAGTGATTTATAAAGGCATGGGACATCAACCTCTAGCCTCTACATACACCTGTATATACATACACTACATATCACACAAAGTAGGCTTGGAAATATAAATTAATAATGAAGTCTCAGGGAATAGTAATCCATCCATACTAAGTTGAAAGCATATTTACATCAGCCATGATACTCAATAGTTTCAGAGTGACACACTGGTTTTAGAGGAAAAGGCCTCCACCAGTCTTGGCACTAGTTCAATATCTGCTGACCTAACGGTTTCCTGCTCTGTAAAATGGCAAATGTGAACCTTCAAGGGAGCTTAACATACTTTGGTTACAAGATATTTTAATGTCACACATTCCTTTTGGTACCTTCCCAACATTTCTTAGGGTGTCACTAGTCCTGGTGGGCTCTGCTCACCAGCCGCCCATACAGGAGCCAGCACTTCCTGTTGGTGTAGGAAATGGGCCTGAAGGAGTTGGAAGAGGAAGGCAACTGGGCATAGGAAGGCTGTTCTGTTTCCTGGGCACTGTGGAGGAAACTAAGAGAGGACTGATGTTCTCTCTGTGTTGTATGAGTAGCCCACTCTGCTGTTCCTTGAGAAAGGATGAAGTTGGGGGTGGAGGAGTCTCAACTCTAAATGGCATCATAGTACAGAGCGTCTTACTTCCATTCATGATTTTCCCTGAAGAGGAACTTGGTTGTTTGCAGCCCAGTGTTTAGTAACACCATCTCACAAATATGATTTAACCTGTTTTTGTTTTGTTACCAATTTGGGCCTTGAATATAAACTCAAAACAACAAAACTTTAATGACCTGAGTACAGCGTTTTACATCCGTTCTCCAAACATATTGCACTTAGAGAAAATCCTCTGATTTCTCTCTTCTGTGGTCATTGAATTAAAATATTCATCTGAGCTGCAAAAGAAAAGATCAGTGCAATTTTGACTCTTGCCAAAGATCAAAGGAAAATGTATTTGCTGTGTAAGGTCAGGGCGACAGAATACCCTCTTTTGTTAGGTACCCTGACAAAAATTAAGTGGTCAGTGCTGAATGGAACTAGCCAATATTATTTCTTCCAAGATAAAGTTGCTCTGTGTCATTGTTGAAACTTCAATACTTGATGTCAGAAAACTTAGAGAAGGTGTGAGGGACTCTGCCTACTTCGGGCGTTCACTGCGTGGGTGTTTGTATGTTTTGGTGCTTTACCCTAATAAT
The DNA here is from genome assembly GCA_019843815.1 of Montemys delectorum. Classification (NCBI taxonomy): domain Eukaryota; kingdom Metazoa; phylum Chordata; class Mammalia; order Rodentia; family Muridae; genus Montemys; species Montemys delectorum. The sequence goes on along the minus strand of JADRCD010176040.1, from coordinate 10,425 downwards.
GATCCCTGCACCCATACAGATGTGCACAGGCACCAGGACTTTACGATAGGTTTGTCTATAAAGCCGTTCCCATGTAAAAACCAAGACATGTCTAAGCCCTCACTCATCTGTGGCTGTGGATCTGGCATTTCCTTACCCATCAGTGTGGTGTGGGGTGTGGAACAGGTTCAAGGCTTCTCACTGTAGTAGGCAAATGAGAAACGCTTCTGGAAAGTTTCATCTTGGTGCTCTAGACAAACAAAGGGTAACAAGCCCACTTCTCCCAGTGTTCTCACTCCAGCATTGACTCTTTGGAGAGCAAGAGTTGCTAAGAGTTGTTCTGCTCTTGTTTAGCCATGGGCATACCTCTTGTGAACTGCCAAGGCCAGAATTAGAGTCCTCAGCAACCAGTGATTGGCAAAGGCCACCGTTCTCTCTTATCTCTGTTATCTTTCTTTCTCTCTCTCTCTCTCTCTCTCTCTCTCTCTCTCTCTCTCTCTCTGTCTGTCTCTCTCCATCTCTCTCTGTCTCTGTCTCTGTCTTTCTCTCTCTCTCTTTCTCTGTCTGTTTGTATGTCTCATGTCACTCATGAGTTTGCTATGGAGCTAAGGATACACAGCCCTGTATGTTCTTTGACCTTGGACTTCTAATTCTCCTGCCTCTGTGTCCTGAGTGAGCTCTGGGTTTACGTACTTGCATCACCTCTGGCTAATCTTCCATTCTTCAAGGTATGCCTCCAGTGTCGTGTGTGGGGCTGGATCAGTCTTTAGCATGAAACTGTTCTTAAAATCTATTCCTCCAGAGGGCCCAGTTTGAGCGTCAAGAGAAGACTATGGCTCAGTACTTGCTGGATGGGGCTAGTTACATGCTTTCCTGATCTCAGTTATTTCCTGCAATGAGGCCTCCCTCCACCAGAGGAACATTGGTTGGCCACATCTATATTATTTTATCTCCACATTTGGGTATTAAAGGGAATTTATTAATTGGGAATTAAAGGAAATTAATTTCTAAGAAATCACCTTAAGTTCTCTGTGTAGATGACTACTCAGAGAGAGCTGGGTGGCTGACCTTTGCCTATCAAGCTAGGCCAGATGATATGCACAGCTACCACTCTCCCCTCTTGGTGTGGGTACTGGCCTTACAATAACATTTTTGCACACAAACCTGTTGTTTTCTGGTTGGTGGTCTCATGAAATTTACTTAACTCCTCCATGGTCAAGCTTCCTTATAAATAATACAAGGGCTGATAGTAAGCACACTGTTTTCATTCAAAGCTAAGAGATGAAAGGCATAGACACACATTTAGCACTGTTCCACCCCAAACTAAGGTTAGCTATTACTACGTCCATGATTCTGATAGTTAAGAGAATATTCTAGTAGTTTTTTCCTCCTGGAATAAAGGAGAGCTGTCATCATTAACAAGTTTTTTTTTTTTAAATCCTAACAAAGCTTGAATATCACTTTCCTAGTCTATAAAGGTGTATTGGCCTACAGCTACTGTTTGGCTTTGTCTGAATCTGTTTAGCTATAATATTTTGTTTTCTAAATTGTATGTGAGCTTAGAACTGGCTGTCTGCAGCAGTATATCAAGAAATTCCTCCCCTTGTCTATATTTATAGTTCTAAGATGTCTTCATGTGGATCATCCCTCTTGTAGGGAACTGGATTTGACCAACTACCTCGTAGAAGAGCTCTTTGGTAGGTTATCAGGTCATTCTTAGATTGTTACCTTGAAAAGAACATTATCAAAGAAATTTCAATCTTTTAAAATATGTTACTTATTTCCCCCAAAACTATTTACTAGATGATAACAACCGGCAACTATGTTATCTCACCAACATATAGCATTTGAGAAAGGAAATGCTTTCTTTTTAAAAACTAATTTTATTTATTTTTTTTAACGTATGGGTGTTTAGCATGCAAGAATGTCTGTGTGCCACATGAGTACAATGTCTTCTGAGGCCAGATGAGGTTGTTGGATCCCACGGGACTGGAGTTACAGATGGTCGTGACTCCCATGTGGTTGCTGGGAATAGAACACAGGTCCTCTGCATGAGCAGTCAGTGCTCTTAACTGCTGAGCTCCATGTACGTAATAATGAATGCTTAATTGTTTGGTAGACAGACACAGAAAGTGGTGTTAGGCTGGTGAGATGGCTCAGCAGGTATAGGCACTTGCTATGAAAATCTAACAACCGGAGTTTAATCCCTGGGACCCATGGTAACTGAAAAAGAGAAAAGTGACTCCACAAAGTTGTCCACTCACCATCCCAAGTGTCACAACAGCATATTCCCCACTACCACCACCACACTCCCACACACACGCGCATGAGTGCACGCGCGCACACACACACACAGAGTGAAAGAAATGTGGGATGCTTTCACTTCATATATATCCCTTTACTAGTTATGAGTGAAACAAATTACTTTATTATGTAAGTTTTAAGTTTGACTTTCATGTTATGTTCTTAGACTACTTTTTAAAAGAATGTATGAAGAACATACATTTCTGTAAGGACAGAAATCCTCTAGTTTGTAAGCTAGTTAGAAAAATACAATATGGGTTTCAAAGGACTTTAAATAGAATCCCAAGAGTACCGTCCTTGGATGGACAATGCTACCCAGAAGTAACATGGGTTTTTAAATGAAAATCCCAGGGCCAGTCATGAAATATCTCCCACAAATTATTGGTGAAGGACCTAGAGAGACCCAAAATAGCACAGGCTATTACCATTGCTCTTGATTGACTACTAAAAATAAATTGTAAGACTCTTATTGCTGAAGACAGCACTCCCTTTGGATATAGGACACAGAGAAATCAACCTCTCTTCTCCTTTTGGTCAGCTTACATAGTGCCAGAACCGCTATTCCATCTGCTGGGAGAGGAAATACACCAGTGACCTCACCCAGCACTTGACCCTGCATGCTATAGTAACAACCTGCCTGGCAGGATATGTCCATGCTGTTCTCTGGCCTGGTGAGGGTCTGGAAGCTGAGTTGCCTTCTCTGGTTACATCTCAGCTAGAATCCTGCTGTGCTTCATTAGGCTGCTGCTGGATCATCGGCTCTATTCCAGTCTTGCTCACACTCAATCTCAGAAGTCCAGGAAGCTGTCACCCTCAGGGTCTCTTCTTTTACCAACTACCTGAGATGCTCTTTGCACTCAATTCTTGTCTTCATATTTCCATTTTGGGATAGGGGTACTGTCCTTTGATGTGTGATGTGGCTTTTCTCCCCACCCTTAAACTACCTTCTCTCCCTCAGTCTTGACCTTGTAAGGCAAGTACTCTATAACTATGTGCCTCTATCTCTCTGACTTCTTAAAATTCCAATAGAATCTGGGATTTTGTTCAAGGACACAGAGCTAGGATGCCTCACTTAAAAAAAAAGATTTATTTATTTTATTTACATGAGTACACTGTGGGGCTGTCTTCAGACACACCAGAAAAGGGCATCAGATCTCATTATAGATGGTGGTGAGGCACCATGTGGTTGCTGGGAATAGAACTCAGAACCTCTGGAAGAGCAGTCAGTGCTCTTAACCACTGAGTCTCCTCCCCCCCACTTTTTTTTACTTTACCACATCTTCCTAGGCCCCCTCTGGCAACATATCATCTTTTTCTTACATCTGGCCTGATTTTTTTTTTTTTTTTGTATTTGGTTCCTCATAGTTTTACTCTTTTTTTTTTAATTTATTTTTTATTAGATATTTTCTTTATTTACATTTCAAATAATATCCCCTTTCCTAGTTTCCCCTCCAAAAAAAAAAAAAAACCTATTCCCTCCCCTTGCTCACCAACCCACCCTCTTCTACTTCCTGGCCCTGGTATTCCCCTACACTGGGGCATAGCATCTTCACAGGACCAAGGGCCTCTCCTTCCATTGATGTCCAACAAGGTCATCCTCTGCTACACATGCAGCTCGAGCCATGAGTCCCACCATATGTACTCTTTGGTTGGTGGTTTAGTCCCTGGGAGCTCTGAGGGTATTGGTTAGTTCATATTGTTGTTCATATATATATTGAACAATGACATATTGCTGAGTAAAAACAAGAGATTTTTCTGTGCTGCTGGCTCATAAGACATCCACTTTTTTTACTTTACCACATCTTCCCAGGCCCCCTCTGGCAACATATCATCTTTTTCTTATATCTGGCCTGATTTTTACCTTTGTGCTGTAACTTGATCCTGCCAGGTACAGTATGTTTCCAGTGTGAGACACTCTCCCAGCTGAATGCATTCTTCTTGGCAGCTAAAATGATCATCTCATGGCAACTTCAAGCCAGAGGTTAGCAGGGTAAAACTACATTTTTGATGTTCTGAAAATGTTGTTTTATAAATATATAAAAACATTTTGATTGAGCTGAGAAATGAGATAGAACATGTATCCTAAAGATCTATTTACTCTTTATAAAAAATAAAAATTGATGTTTAGGTAGAGGCATCATTATGTTATCAAATTTGGGACTCAAAATGTGTGTGATTTCTTATTGTTAAAGCTAAAAATGCCCACCCTATTGTAAAGGAACAACTATATTTCAGTTCTATTTTCCCAAATATTTTATAGATTTTTTTAACAACTTTACTTTGGAAACATTTATGGCAATCTAATTATATATGTATGTATGACTATACACACAGAAATGGGTTTATTACCAGCTCTTTTTGTGAACATTTGACTCCATCTTTTTTCTTTACTGTTTTTTTTAGTTCTTCTGTATTGAATTTAATTAACTGTCTTTATTTCTCCGCCTCACTTTACCTATGCTCATGTTACCATTTCTCCCTTTACCGGTGCAGCAATGTGTTTAACTTTCCAAAGCCTTTGTTTAGGTTCAGACTTCCCTTCACGCTCTTATGGATTTTTGCAGAGCCTCCTAATTAGTCATATACAGATAATTTTTAGTTTCTCTCAAAATCCATTAGTATTTTCTTTTGTTAAATTAAGTCAGGGGACTTAGAAGAAAAGCAATTAATTATTGTTGTCTATAGGGCTTGTTAGCATTCATGAATTAGGGCATGAAAATAATTGTCTCTATCTGCCCCTTGCCTATTATTCTGTTTAGGCCAAATTACAATTTTACAATTACAGATCAGAATCAGGAGATATGGCATATCTGTGGGGGAAAAAAAGTTAGAGAAAGATATATGATTTAAGTAGTTGGAAACCAAAATCACATTTTTCTATCTATTATTTAGATGAGTAATATAAATTTTTAGCCTCACAGATAAGACTCCTAGGGCTGTCATTTGCTAATTTCAGAGTTGCTAATGTTCTGCTATTACAATGATGATGCTCCTAGTCTTCAATCTGATGCCTTTTCAACCGTTTTAACAACTAATAAAACCCCAGGGATTGGCTTCCTGCTTCCTCTTGGTCCGCCTTCACTCCTGTTTCTCATGTTTGATTATGTCAAAGTTTACCTAGCCTCTAAGCATGAATTTTTCCCTGTCACTATTTACTTTATAGTGGGCCTAAGTTCATAAAAGCAATTCTATATTACCATGTGGATTTATTTGCTCCTGTGACCATGTATATATAAGTGTATTATATTATGTTATATATTATATATCCCGAGAGCATAATCTTTTCACTTAGGAACTGTCTATGTCTGTTTTTTCACAATGAAGGTTGTGTGGTTTTGGTTACTGGAGGTGGTAAGCTTTGGGGTGGGTTCTGGATTTTGCAGTCTGGTGTAGTGTCTTTGTGCACTCAGGGTTGGTACAATGGCTGCCTCTGTCACTCCCTGTCAAGTTCTGTAATTGCATAGACTTAAGGGAGATAGGTCAGGGATTAATGACTGGGAGGTACATGGGGAGACCATTTATTAAACTGTAGGAATTTAGAATCTTTTGGATTTTAGATCATGAACAAAGCAAAGGATCAAATTGTTTGACAGGCTGGTTCTTCCACTGCATTAGAAACCTATTCTAGAAACCAGGAGAAGAGCAATTCAACCTGCAAGAAAGAAAAGATAAATGCCAACACATAACTTCACCCCAAAAGAGTAAACATCAACTGTTCCAAGTGTTACTTTCAGACAACTAATCCTACGGATACGCTTTCACTTATTTATATAAGTTTATAGGATGCTTTACATATAAATTATTTTCCAAACTAATTGCAAAATATTGAATTTTACCAGAAAACTCAGCAAAGGATAAAATACATTTCTTCAACATCCAAAGCAGCATGCTCTGATCCCAGCAACTTAGCTTTAGTAAACAAATTGCACTATACATTTTTAACTCATGCCAATAAATAACCAAAAGCAGTTAATTTGCTGCTATCATGACCACCTACGTTTAGCACAGATGTTCAGCAAAAGATTTAGGAACTATTTTGAAGCTTTCATTAGCTCAGATAAATTAGTAGTGTATTTATTGGCAGTAGTAAACTATGCAAGTTCATATTTCCTTTCTTGCTTATTTTATAGAGGCCTCCTAAATACCATCAGCTCATCCCTCAGGATGAGTTCTTGCATATGCCAGTAAGCCTGAAGCCTGCCATTTTAAGGATTCTGAGCACGGAAGTAGTGACCTGATCAGAGAGCATCTGACCCCAGCCTCCCCATGACCTTTATCTAATTTAAGTCTCTGCTTGTGTCTTAAGCACTTTGTGGGTTCTCTTGGAACCAAAATGGGTTTCTGCAAAGGATGTGATGTGTTATGGGCTATCTTTCCCCCCAAACCTCTAGGAGTCTATTTTATACATGGAACTCAGAAGATGTATACAGGAGGGAATTAGAAAGCATTACTCTATTCACAACAGATTGTTTAAATTAATGCAAATCCAGTTTTCACCTATGTATGCCTTATCTTTCATTAAGCCTAACTCAGTCTTTTAGAAACCCAGTAGACTGGTACTAGGCAAGTGAAGACACGAAATATTCAGAGAGATACAGAACACTCCAACTACATGTAGAACTTGTTAACTTGGTCTGTAGGTGAACCATAAGCAAAACAAAACAAAAACAAACAAAAAACCCTTGGGTTGTTCATTATCATATCTACCTTGGGGGTTAATTTTGGAGAAGTAAATCATAGAGTCTAACTTGTATTCATAAGAATGACCAGAAGACAGGCTTTATGCAATAGATTGCTACTGGGCATGTGTCTCGACTACAGAGACCACCAAAGCCTAGTTAAATTTGAACAATCCTATTAGCAATATCAGCAAAAGGAAGCTGTGATCGAGAACTATGGGAAAGACATTAAGGTTGGTTAACTTTACATAAGACTCGTGAGAACTGTAGGCATTTAGAGGCAGACAAACAGGTTCAAGTGAGCTGTGCCCAGCCATGCAAGTATAAGTGAGATGGGTATGAGTTTAGCAGTGGCAACGAGGAGGAGAGGAAGGGGCCACCAAAGCCATTGTGAGCATTCACTATTGGCAGCAGCTAATTGCTTTTCATAGTGAGGAGGGTGGATTTGAATTGTGTGGTATTTTGAGCAAATGTAAGTAAAAGAGCATAGTTGCTACTAAAGAGACAGTTTAAAGTGGAAGGGTTCCAGGAGGATGCTATAACTTGAGCTTGTACCCTCCAAATGCATGCTGCAATTTGATTACTAATGTAACAGTATTCAGATGAAACCCAGAGAAATGATTAGTACCTTAGGACTCTAGTCTCATAGGTGGTATTAGCAGTGTTATGAGAAGGTAAGTTCAGATCTCTTTTTCTCTTGTTTTCTATTTTCTGCCAAAAGATAACGTAGTCACAATGACCGCCTCAGATTTCAGGCTCTTGACAGAGATGGAGCTCCTCAGTCTTGGTCTTCCAAGACTGTAGGGCTAACCATTGGCCAACAAGTTTTTGCTCGCTGTAAACTCTCTACTCTTGGGTGGTGGGTTATTTTAGTAAAAGCTAGGATGGAGACAGGAAGTTCTTGCCTTACAATCATGAGATCCTGACTTTGTCCCCAAGAAGTCATTTAGAAAAAGCAGGCAAGGCAGTATGCTTATAACCCCGGAAATGGGGAGACTAGTTAGCACAAGTGATGAACTCCAGGCCAGTGAGAAAGCCTGCCTGTCTCAAACAAACAAACAAACAAACAAACAAAACCAAAGACACAGGATGGATGGAACCTGAAGAACACACTCAAGGTTGTCCTGTGGTCTTCCATATGCATAAGTACCTGTACCCTCGGGACATATACACATGCAACTACGGCAGTACTTTAAGAAAGTCTTCTTTCTGAACGTTAAAATAATGTGTTAGTTTTCTAGTCCCTCAAGGTTGGCACTTTGTGAACTTATAGCCTAGAAAATAAACGAGGACAGTGAGTCATTAGTGAAGCGGGAGCTGAGGATATCCCCATGTTTCTGGGGCCCCGAGAAGCATCGAAATAAATATAGATGAAAATGGTATCTGCTTCACTCTGGGGTAAGGTCAATAAGGAAAGCCCCAACCAGTGCACTTGAATTAGACTGTTGACTGGAGCATCAAATCCAGGAGGGAAATATTCACCGTGATCATTACAAAGGAACTTTCACACTGGGACGTTTACATAGTTTGTGGACCCAGGAGCAAACAGATAGTGATCATTAGCAGGAAACTGCGCATGCCTAGAGTTGGAGAACCTTCAGAGATGCAGTGTGGCCAGATCCTAGCAGCTGAAACCATAGAGTGAGGGACAAACATCTGTAAATTGGGAGAGTCAGAAGTACTAAAGATGCCCTAGAGGGGCAGGGAGCTAAAAGGAACACCTTGACCTTGTTCCTCAGCCTTTCTTCCAATCTTACATCACAGTTTCCCAAGGGCCAAGCCTATCTCCAATCTAGAGGGCCAGGGGGCCTGAGAAATGTCCTTTCCTTCTGCCTGGAGTTGAGGAAAGGGAGGGTTGGAGCCCATTCACTCATTAAAAGAAAACGGCCTATACGGCCAGCCTGCCATGTGTTACCTAATATGGAGTACAGTATTTTAAGGGCTTGGGGGCTGTCTCCTGGGAACTTTTGGAAGATAAACAGATAAAATGTTGAATATTTTTCCTCCTCTGTAACTGTAGTCTGGGGTTGGGGGGAGGCGACTATTAAATGCTATTAAAAGCTGTGAGTTTAATGGTCATCTAAAAATAGCAGAACATGAGTTTTCAGCTGCTGAAGAGCCTTAATCTTCTTCCATCCCTGCATCTTGTCAACATCACCATGTGCTGCCTCTCTAGAGGTCAGAAACAGTGTGTCTGTTCTTTAAGCATGGCTCAGCCATAGTGAGCAGAGCACTGAATGGTTCTGGGATGTGCAGGTAGCTTCTCAAAGGAAAGGGCTAACAAGTTAGCAGCCAAACTCCATTTTGTATTTTGAAAGTGATTTATGACCTCCAAGCTGGAAGACTCATAGTTTAGATGATTTGCCTTTGGATTTCTGTGAGAATCTTGGAAAGTCACTGACTGGCAGGGTTCCTGTTTACTTATACAGAAATGAAGAACAGAGCTCAAAGACAGAGACAGGGAGATACAAAGAGGAGCCATGCAAACGCCCTAAAGAAAGACAACAGTGTATTCTGTTCCTTGCTTCTGCTATGCTGAATTTAGTCCTTATATTTGATTGAAAATAGTAACAACTAACAGTGAACAGGAGTACTCACTAATTCCCTAGTAAAGTTTAAGCACATACATCTCTAGTATTGCCTTATTTAACTTCTGGCACAAATCTATGAAGGAAGCCCCTGTGTATTTTACAATTAAATCAAGGCACCAAAGAGGTATTGGCTATAGAAACTACCTGGTGTGTGGTAGGGTCAGTATTTGATCCCCGCAACTTGTCCTCAGAGCCCATGCTGTATTTACAGTGTGAGCTCAACTCTGGTAGTCTCAGCTACAGGAACATGGACCACTGTTAATGTAGTCCCCAGCATTCTCCAGAAGCAGAGGTGGTGGCTTCTGGACAAACTGGGTTATACTCAACCTGAGGGTCTTTGGAGGCTTATTTTGGACCAAAGTGCCTGAACAGCCACCAATAATAAAGGATAAAGAATTTTCTGGTGTCCCTATGTGAAGTAAGAGATAGGAGAGGCCAACTCAGGTCAAGTCAGTTTGACTGGGCTCTTCTGGGATTTTACTTGGATGCAGGTGTTAGTTATTTGATCTGTAAATTCACCCTGTGTCCCCTACCCACTTAAGAACCATTCTAAGAGTTAAATAAGTTAATACAATGAACACTTGTCACATCCTAAGAACACTAGCACTCAGTATATAGATTTTTTTTTACTGCATTATTATTATTTAGGGAAACATGGAGGTGTGGGTTAGCCCCAGTATTGCTACTCTTTCATCTTAACTTCAACAAGTCCAACTGACCACTGGCTATGCTCCAAAGCTGAGTTGTTGTATGGGCATCTGGTGTGAGCCCATCCAGGGAAAGCTATCTTTAAAATACAGTTTACTTCCAAACATTCTGTTCTTATTTAACAGTACAATGGATAAGAATCAGTTTTCTACTGGAAACTTCTG